>JANJGK010001552.1:30000-62500 GCA_039081455.1 Macrobrachium rosenbergii | reverse complement strand
GTGTGAAAAACATTTAGTTACGATAATGGACGCAAGTTGTGGTTGCTACGAATGAATAAGCCATATATTGATCAGGGCTGACATGACACGCCCTCTTCCTAGGCTGCTTTTGAACTAATCAAGTCATTCACTGTCCCGGTAGGGGGTTAGTGCCGTCAGTGCACCTCATGCGGTGCACTGTAGGCATTACTTAAGGTTCTTTGCAGTGTCCCTTAGACCCTTAGCTGCAACCCCTTTCATTCCTATTACTGTACTTCCATTGATATTCTCTGTCTTCCATCTTGCTATCCACTCTCTCTCCTAACAATTGTTTCATAATGCAACTGCTTTGAGGTTTTCCTCCAGTTATACCTGTCAAACTTTTCTACTCTCAATTTCCTTTTCAGCGCGGAATGACCTCATAGGTCCCAGTATGGCCTCTGGCCAAAATTCAACATTCTACTCTATTCTGAGTCACTCATTGTATAATCATTTCAACATAAACGTCCCTCTCCCATAAAAACTATAATCATTCTTTTCAGAAACTTCCTCTTAATCTATTTCTCTCAATGTTTTCATGAAGCTGCTTCATAAAACATTCTGATTAAACAATTCCTTTCCTTGTTTGATCCATCACTGCTTCCACCTATCACTACTCCTGTTGTCTCTCTTCCATTCTAAATCCAAACCTCACCATGTAAATTGTCCTACCATCACCGCTTTCAGTAGCATTCATGACCTGTATAAACAGTTAATTTCACAAAGATCCTCATTTTATAGAAACCTTTCCACCCCTCCATCATTAACAGCTGCCTGTCTGTCTGTCATATGCATTCAACAACTCTTTACAATGCTGCTTCCATCAAAGCTGGACTGCACTTTCTTCAGGCAGCATATCTCCATTTACATCAAATATTCAGCAATTCCCTTACTCACAATCTTCCTCTTTGCTTGTTAAGTCTCTTTCACGTTTCATTCATTTACCTAATGAATGCATTATTCATTCACTTGTTTATCTTCTTACTATTAACTCTCCTCATTTTGCTGCCCTCATCTCCCAACCACTTCATCACCGCGCTACTTCATGCAATTCTCTTCCTTTCAGCCATCGTGTCTGTGACAGACTCAATAGCTTATGTACAGGAACATCACAGAATTTCTGAAACTCCTCAAACTGATGCCTTCTATTGCTAGACCTACAAAAATGTGCATAAACATTTCGCAATATATCTTCCAGAGGCATAGACATTTTCACACAAGCATAAAAAGCACAGAGATGAATCAGATGGCAGCTCCATTTTATTGCAACCACATGAGGAACTTCCTTCTTTAGCATAGGTACTAAAGGAAAAGTATACCTTAGTTTTACCAGACCACTGAACTGGTTAACAGCTCTCCTAGGGCTGGCCCGAAGGATTAGACTTATTTTTATGTGGCTTGGAACCAATTGGTTATCTAGCAACGGGACCTACAGTTTATTGTGGAATCCGAACCACATTATAGCGAGAAATGATTTTCTATCACCAGAAATAAATTCCTCATTAGCCCGCCGGAGAATAGAACTCGGGCCAAGCGAGTGCTAGCCGACAACTCTACCAACTCGCCCGGTTGTCTCATCTGGAATTATACTGAGCTCTGTTGAACGTAATTCCTCTATCAAATCTTTTGCAAAATATACACCTAACCCTTGCCTTACCATATTACTGCACTTGGTTTCACAGAGTCTTAGATTTTTCAGTGCATTGTTCTCTGCTGTATTCTCAGGAGCACTTGACTGCAACAAGTTTACTAAAGGTTTAGCTAAAGTAAACGGAGGGTTGTGTTCAGCAAAGAAAGCTGCTATATGCACTTCTGTGCTTTCTTTATTAACACGCTCTTTTGACTGATTAAAGAATGGCTCCTTTACAGATGGGGTTTCCTGTTTACTTTTCATATTTGATAAGTGAACGTGGCTACAACTATGTTTCAGTAAAGAGGAACGATGAGAAGGAACTTTTTCTTGCACACTGAGCAATCTGCATCACTTGTGTAACCCTTAGGAGCAACAAGCCATCCCTTGAATTCTTTCTGACTGAGCCACTCATGTCGACACTTTTGTTTATATGTGCCTCTCTGCTTCTTTGAAACTGGTTCCTCTTTGTCCACTTCTGGCGAAACTACATGGTTTTTTCCATCTTGAAGTGTAGTATCTGCTGTCTAGCTTAGAAATACAATAGCTCTGATTAATATCTACTCCTGTTAAACAACAGCAGTCAAGTTCTATCCTTTGCCCGACACAAGCATCTTTCCCGACACTCACACTGATGACCTAGAAAATGTGCCTTACAATACAAAGTAATTCATCTAAACCAACTTAACCAAACATAACCTAAACCTACCCGCCAAACACAATATAAAAGCCATTCGACACACTATAAATGACTTTTATATTTATCTTAAGCATGTAGGAAGTTAAAGAAACTGCCTATATCCTAAGTTGGGCCTATCCAATGTTCAGGCTTGATGAGGTTATTATTGCATTTCCCCTTCGGGTGTCCCGGCCTTTGCTAAGCTGGACAGCATAGGACTGTATTTTGTAGGCCCAGGCTTTTCTCATCCATGAAAAAAATAACTAAATTATAGCTAATTTATAACACCTTCTACAGTTGTTTAAATTGTTTTCTTCTCAAACTCACAGACGAACACACTACACAGGCACACACGTGCACGCGTTATGCTTGTCATTGATATTTCCTCAAGAGTGGAGTGGTGGCGTGCCTGGAGGCCGCGACTGGGAAGTGGGGAGCAAACACTTTCCCCCCAAACCCCGCCCCCCTACTCCAACAACCGTATGTCTTCCAAAACAAAGGCTACAGAGGGAAAGGTCCTAATTATTATTGTGGTCGTCTGGTGTGTGTGTGTGTGTGTGTGTGTGTGATTTCTTTTTTAAATCTATATATTTGGCTTAAATATTACTAAGTGTTCACTGAAAACCTATTCAAATTCCCCAGATTTCCCCAAATTTTTCGAATTCCCCAGATTTTCCCGAAAAACATTAAATTCCCAATCTGGGGACAAATTCCCCAAAAGTGGGATCACTATTTTTAAGGTTAAGTACTACTAATGTGACCGAGCAGCTGGCTTATAGCATTCTCAATACCTGGAAGAAGTTCCACAACGTTGAGATACAGACTGATTATCACTTGTTTCAGTCGAAGTACAATTTCTAAGCTACTCATAACAGGTACCTGCACTTATATCACAAATACAGGATATATGCAAAATGATGAACCCTAATTCTTTGGAGATTGCAGACAAGCAATTGATGGTTACTGCTTCCCTTAGTTGTAATTTATGTGAACATTACCAAAGGATTTATATATTATCTTGGAAGAGTGAACTGCCCAACAACAAAAACTAAAACTAATATCATCTTATGATAGCAAAATTATGCTAATGTTTGTTGAATTTCTTCAAGAAGCATGCAACAGGCTGATCAATACCCTGGTTGCCTTTCTGCAACAGTGCAGCTCTTGCCCCCAGAATATTAGCATTTAATGTGAATACAAATTCCAGATCAAAGTTGGTTCTTTCAGAGTAGGGGTTAAAATAATTGAGAAAATCAAATCCTTTATAGCATCAAGAAGGCTTTGCATATATTCTATTCTTCTCTACGAGGTGCCTTACGGACGATATAATAGTGGAAAAATTGCAAATTTAAGATCATTTGCTATTTTCCTAGAAATACAAAGCTGAAGTTGTTTATGTTGATACATATTTGGCGAACGCTGGTTTGGGAATTGACACTTGGTAACAAGGTAGTTAACTAGCTGCGGGGTTTTACACGCCAAGCAAAGCCATATCCTACAACATTTCATGAATCCGTTCTGCCCCAAGTTGCTCCTTGAAGACCAACCATCATAAAAACAGAGGTCAGTATCGGGAAAGAACGTTTACAACTCGATGTAGTCATTTTAAGTGTCACTCTTAATGATAATACTAGTAGGTTGTACTTTTCCATCCAGGCCTTGTATAAAGTTGATTATCAAATATTTGAGTGTCGCTGGGGCACCGATCGCGCTCAATGGCATCATTTATATTGAAACAACTACTGGGGAATAGAAATGCTCAATCTTTAGCAAATCAAATTTGGTTGTGTATATTGATACACGTCGCTAATACACATTAATGGAAACGTATCAGAATTGGTGATTTAATTCCCTTAGTGGTGGTCAGCGTAGAAGTGACCTCCCCGTTAGCCTTTCCAGCGAGCATGCAAGGAATGTCCATTTTGATGAGCTGGATATAGAATGCCTGTGGAGGGCATTTTATAGTTCTATACAAATTAAAAACCAAAATTACATGAAATAACTTGGAATCATCTGTGGCAGAACCTGTTGAAATTTTTTATCTTTGTCTACATTAAATTCTCTAATTTTCTATAATTAAGCAACTGGGAAAATTTAAACCAACCCCTTTGAGTCTCTGTTGATGTTCCCTTCCCCGATATCTAATTCGTCTCACTTATCACACCGAATGCTTTTTCATGAAACACTTGAAGAGATTCTATGAAACCTAAACAGTTGGAACAGGACACCAGATGAGTTTCCTAATTCTTTCTAACTTGTGGAAAGCAAGCAGCAGATTAAACTGTCCTGACATTAAAATAATGTCACCCGCACGGTTTTTTACCAGTATGGAAAAGAAGAGTTACTCAGCAGTTCACAGCTTCTGCTGTTTTCTATGAAGGAATTGATATACAGCTTCATAGAAAACCTGCATTAATGAGGGGCCAGTTGTGTGGTTGTAGGAATTTAGATGTCAAGACATAGAACACGTGGTTTGTAAGAATTTCTCTTCACAATAATTTAAAAAAAAAACACATAATTAAGGGTTACTGAGAATTTTAAAAAATATGTTTTAAAGTGTACGGAATTATCAGGGAGGAAGAAAAGGAGGCTAGGCATTGTGAATTACTAATTTTGGAAAAAGAATTTACTTTATAAATGGCGCAAAAGAATTCCGTGAATCTTTCATTATCTCTGTTATAAACTCGCTAGCAAAAATTATCAGAAAAATCGCCTGTGCCTATCCTGGAGCAGCTGAGACACAAGAAACTTGCGCTTCCCTACATTCTTCTTTCCTGTGACGGAGGAATTATTATAATTATATTTTAGAATTCAACCTATCTTTGAGGGGAAAATCAACAAGTTATCACGAGCTCTGGAAAAAACAACGAAAACCTTTCTTTGTTGAAAGAAAGTTATTAATCAGCGATTATTTGTCTGGGCCCCAAAAGCTGGTGGCAGGCAATAATCAACAAAGACTTGCAAAGACATCGAAGGAGGACAGGCCAAGTGTTGAAGAGTGCAATATAAAGATGTTTATTGCAATTTCCATGCGTAAAATAGTGAACGAAAAGCTCCGTAGTTGTCACAAGGAAATACAAGTGTTAGTAAAGAATATGTTACTATGGAGTTGAACAAAGATTAAGGGCTATGTTATGCGCAGTTCTAGATAGGTGATTAAATAAATGAAAAAGAGATAGCTATGCAAGTTTCGAAACCAGAAAGAAGACAGTGTTTCTCATTAAACTTATTACGAAATAAATCAGAGTGTTTTTCTAGATGTCGGGAAATGGAAACCGCTTCTAGAATACGTACAGCGTAAAGCAAGAGAGAGCATCCTCTCTAATCTATCAGAATCATGCCGAGAAATCACTCCCTCAAGCGTCTAATTACTCGGTCAGAGATTCATGAAACAGTTTACGCAAGTATTGAATATCGTAACAGATCTTCTCCGATTACTGCAATCGTCTTCACTTGTGCAAAAACTTACTCGAGAAGTCTTGGTAATTCTGCACGGAGTTCAAAATTTACCTGACTCTTGTTGTGAAAGTCATGCAAAGGAAACTTCCGTTGAGTAAGAATATGCTGATAATCTACCTTACACTGGACTTTGAATGGAACTGAATATAGAATTTAGGCCAAAGGCCAAGCACTGGGACCTAT
Source organism: Macrobrachium rosenbergii (assembly GCA_039081455.1). Taxonomy (NCBI): domain Eukaryota; kingdom Metazoa; phylum Arthropoda; class Malacostraca; order Decapoda; family Palaemonidae; genus Macrobrachium; species Macrobrachium rosenbergii. Next base: position 56,531 of record JANJGK010001552.1, on the reverse strand, counting down.
GAGGTCATTCAGCGCTGAAACGGAAATTGACAGTAAAAGGTCTGAAAGGTGTAACAGGAGGAAAACTTCGCAGTTGCACTATGAATCAATTGTTAGGAGAGGGTGGAAAATAAGATGGAAGAAAAAGAATATGAAAGGAGGTACGGTAAAAGGAACGAAAGGGGTTACAGCTAGGAGCAGAAGGCACGCTGCTAAGAACCTTAAGAAATGCTTACAGTGTACCACATGAGGTGCACTGACGGCACTACCCTCCTACGGGGCATTGGACATTGGGAACATATCCATCCATTTCTTTCTTTAATACCTTTATTTCTTGATGCATCAAAACTCTTTAGATTGTCCTAAGTACCGAATGACCGAAAGTGCCCCAGTTCTTGACTTAACTGCTTAAATTTCATAAACCAGTCAATAATTTTTTTTCATTCATATAAATATCCTTAGTATCTACTTGAATGTGACTAAGAGAAATGCCATTTAGATAGTAAATTGGTGGCTCATTTTATTATATGAATTGTAAGATGAAAGTTGTAGTGGAAATGCCATTTTCATACTTCTGATTTCGTTCGTCTGTGAGAGAGTCAAATATGATTTTGTATAGCGATTAAGCAGTTCGGAGTAAGTTTCTACAAAACTACAATCTATGCATCAAAGGTTTTGTTGTGAAACTTCCTCCAGGAATCTCATCTCGTTGTGGGTCAGAATTCAGACGACCTCACCAGGCCTCTTATTCCTTCAACACCTCGCCAAACTTAGGGCACAGACCCTGCCGGCTTCATCTACACCACCCAACCATCCTGGACTTTCTGCATGAATGAAAATAAAAGCATATGCCGACATCGCTTTTCCATAAGCCGAGTCGTAGGTAACTGAGTTCCGCCTTGTAAATAATCTGCTTCCAGCGCCTAATGGGGAAACTGTTAAGAACCTCAGTACAGGATTTGGTGGGCATTTAAGTCGAGACGAGGAAGTGGTTGCTCCCATTTCAGTTCCTATTAGAATTCAGTCTGGATATTTTGCTTCTGATATAAAACCGCAATTTTTCTGGCGATTAGAGTTTAAATGACGTGACCGGTTTGAGAGAGAGAGAGAGAGAGAGAGAGAGAGAGAGAGAGAGAGAGAGAGAGAGAGAGAGAGAGAGAGAGAGAGAAGCAATTTATCTGTAGTTTTCTTGGCGTACTGCCAGATGTTTTAAGCCAATCCCTGAAAAAGAAACTCATATTTCACATGTGATATTCTGTTTTGTGTGAAAAGTCCTTTTCTTATTAAGGTCTTGAAAGATATTGGTTATCATCGATTTAGCAATGGAAACCATAAATAACCTGCTTTTTGCGTAGTATCAGGAGTCACTTCTTTATAAAAATGTTGCCTTCACTGACGATGCGAAAGTCTCCGTGTTGTCTCCGATTCAAGATATCCCGTCATATTGTAAAAAGCGCAGCTATGAATAAGGATATATTTTCTTAAAAACTAGTTACACGGATACATTATTATGGTCTTTTATATCTTGCAGGTAAAAACATTATTAGGAAAAAGTCGCTTTGTTTGTCAACTTTGGAAAATCTGCAACTGATGAATAAATGCGGCTTATACTTCAACTTCCTCAGTCATATTAATGAAGGAGTGGCGAAGGTTCTTGAAAGAACTTCCTGTAATCGAAACTGGTGGTTGTTCTGAGCCTTAATTAGAAATATTCTCCTCGCACTTGGCGCTTAGTTTCCAGACAGCAAGTTCGTCGTTCCTTTGTAGTATTGTTCATCTGTCTCCCTCATGGGGTGGGGCTTGGTTTTCTAAGTTCAGGTTTGGGGATTACTTGTAAACTATGGCCATTTTCCAAGTTTTTTTTTTTTTTTATACCGAACTTTCTTCTTGGTACTGTGTTTCCACATCCTTGACAATAATCTCATTTTTATCTTAATTCAAAATCTTCGTAACTGCATTTTTCTAATTAACAACAGATCTACTCTACTACATGCAATACCAAATAGGTATCTGAAGCATTAAATTTATCCCACCCATTAATGGAAGAATGATACAGGCTTTGTACCATGCGTGTGTTGTACAAAGTTTCTTATTGCTTATTACCTATCAATTTTCTTGAAATTTAACTTCTATTATAAATTCAATACTATAAGAAGACCAAGAACACGACGGCAACTATAAACCTCAGTTTCACAAAATAATGAGTTTTGATCACCACGACTTTTCTGTAGTTGGTTACTAACATTAGATTCTAATCCCTGAGTAGAAATATCACTCTGACTTATTATTACCTACGTTAATTAGCTTTAAGTATATAGGAAGGAAGCGATGAAATTAAATAATATGCGGATTGCTGCCATTCTGCTCATCACTCTGAAGGGGATTCTGTTTACTTCAAAATTGTGTTTATCCTTTTGAGAATTACTTCGTCACTTCCATTTACAAGCAAACTATTTTTTTTCGCAGCAAACCAATGCTCTCTCTCTCTCTCTCTCTCTCTCTCTCTCTCTCTCTCTCTCTCTTCTCTCTCTCTCTCTCTCTCTCTCTCTCTCTCTCTCTCTCTCTCTCTCTCTCTCTCTCAGGGCACAGATATCGTGAAATTCTGTGACTGAATTCGAAATGTGTATCGTTTACGAGCTGGTCATCAAGATAAGGACGGGGATTTATTAATTATGCTAAACCAGAATCACAACACTAGATGTCGATATTGTTGACAAATATAAATGCAACAGATTATTATAACTGACATTCCCTGTAAAGTAGGAGCAATAACAATTTCACGTAAAGGACACCTTTTAATGGTATTTGCAGTGCAAGAGAATTGTTCAGGCTCAAATAATTTTACTTTGATAGAAATCAAAATCTGTTAGTGCTCGGCTCGACGTTCGGATTTAATTACGTACTTTTATTCGTGGCAGTACGAGTCCTTTTCACTGTAGTATCTTAAAAGGACAAATGAACTGAAAATGGGAAGAAAAATCACTGGTTTTAAAGTGAATGATCTTAATATGAGGTAGAAGCGTCCCAAAAATCCAATCATTCACTGTTCCATACAAAACAACACGCAAATGAATTTAAAACTAAATTTATTGTGTGAACACCCAAAGCCACATGGCCAACTTACTTGGCAGCAGTCCTTAGATGAGACAGTAGAAACCTACTAGACCGGGAGCTTACTTATAAAAGCGAACCCAAAAAAGTACGATTAAATCAACAATCCTTCACTGCTTGCAGTTTGGAAACTTGAGCTTCTTTTGTCTGAATTTTTCTGATGTCCGTCCTTTATGATGCTTTATTGTCTCACGCGCTCACTCTTTCTCTCCAACCCTTTCCTTTTCTTCGGCATCTGCCAAATTCTCACCACACGGTGCCTGGTGTCGCAGCCTGCCGCTCTCCACTGTTAAGAGAAACAACCGGTCAGGATTTAGGGTTGTAGAGGTACGACGGCTCCAGAAAGAGCCTTGTCTTACAGCCCGAGATTTAGTCTCTGATTCATTCCGCTTGTCACCTGGAAGGTGACAATTGATTCCTTTGAAGGTTTCTTAATTTTAACAAGCAGTAACCTTGGTGTGCTTATAGCATGGTCTAGGAAAGAGACCATGGCTTATAGCATCTATGGACACTTGCCACCCATGAGAGCACGTTTCCCCATTCAGAAGACTGCTAGTGCAAGGGCTTTCCCTAAAGGCTTTGCCCACACACACCGCCTCCTATCATGGTGAATGGTGCTTATATATGAAATTTATGACAAACTTTCAATGTCATCAACAGTCATTGTCGATACTAAGGTAATTTTCATACTGGCTCGTGAATTTGCGGTGTAAACTTTATTTTCCTGCTAAGTGTTAAGGCTTCCAGAACCTAGCTGTAAGACACACCTCGGACCACCATAGAATCTGAGGAATCGAGAAGAAGTGGACCCCTGTAGGTGGGTAGTGCCGTCAGTGAACCTAACATGGCGCACTGTAGACATTCGTAAAAGTTGTTGGCAGCATCCCTTCAACCCCTAGCTGCACCCACTTTTCTAGCACTTTATTTCACCTCCACTGCTGCTGCTTCTATTCTGCCTCGATGTCCAACCATTGTGACTCCTTTTTACTGTCTTAAGCGCTGAATGGCTGGTGGCCCCGTGCTTGGCTTTACAGACCATTTTCAAATATCAATCAAAGGGGCTTCCCTTCCACGGCAGGAAATCACTGTTTCTCCGTCTTAACTGCATTCCCTTCACAAATCTTTGTGTATTAGTTTTTTCTTAGTGAGTTTTTAGTTTTACATATCATATCAAGCATATCTCTTAGTGTGTCGGAGTAAAATTTTATAGACGAGGCATGAAATCAACTCTTCGATTTCAAAAATAGAATTAAATTTGAATGTAAAAATAAATATTTGAGACAATAAATACATATCGAGCATCAGAATGCAGTTTCCAACATCTGTGTGAGAGGAGTTGCAAGAGTCCACGTGGCCTCGGTCGTACAAGTAATTTATAGTTGTCTGGTTTTAAGTCCAGTAGAAATGGTGTTGGTTCTTGAGCATAACGGAACAATGATTTTACGAGGTTTTCTTCCCGAGCGATTTTCCCCACTTCTCCTGCTCGAATAGGACGGATTTCTGAAGGAAACAACATTCCCTTATGTGGGAAAATTCGGGATTTGAAAATTTAGTGGCAGTTCTATAGGTGACAGCTATATGACTGTCGATTCGGACTTTAAGTAACCTATGTGTCGATCCAATATAGGTTCCTCGATTACATCGAGGACAAGTAAACTTATAAATAATACAAGAGGTCATCAAAGGATCCAAACGGTCTTTGAAGCTGAAAAGGCTGCCGATATTCAGTGGGTTTGTGGGTATAATTTTGATTTTCACGGCAGGCAGATGGCGGGATATTAGAGATCGGAGTTCTTTATAAAAGGTTGTATCGTGAACAAAAGGAAGACTGGAATAAAAAGTTAATTTAGAAACGTGAGGAGTAGGATGACGTGGAACAAAAATATGATTTAAAAATTTGGAGTAGTATTTAAAGAATAAGTGGGTAGGAAAAAAGTTGCAGTTAAAGTATTTTTGCAGGAGCATGATTTCATTGTGGAAAGCTTGCTAACTAGAGGATAACGCAAAGGCTCGGCGAAGCATGGTTAATACGGAACTAATCTTGAAATCGAGAGAACAAAAACTATAACAAATTTGTACCAAGACCAGTGAATGTCTTTTTCTAAAAACAGAAGTAGCGAAGCCTTGGAAGGATCGTGTTATTAAAATATCTAAAAAATGTAACTGGCTGTTAGTCTCGTGTTCAGTCGTGAATTTAATATTAGGGTGAAATGAATTGATGAAAGCTAAAAACCTCTCGGCGTCAAACCGACTTCTAAAAAGTGCAAATGTGTCGTCCACATACCGCTTATAAAATAGTGGATGGTAACTAAGGGGACAAGTATCAAGCATGTGCTCTTCCAGCGAGCACATGAAGATACCGGCGAAGATGGGTCCAAGTGGAGAGCCCATAGCCATACCCTCAATTTGCGAGTAAGAACAATCATTAAAAACAAAAACGGTGTCCCGCACCGCTAGATCTAAAAGTTTCTTGAAATCGTTCTTGCAGAACCCATTAAAACGAGACTCATCCATAGGAAAAAGCTTATGTAAAATAATATCAGTGGTCTGTTCTACAGGTACATTCGTAAAAAAAGACACGACATCGTAGCTTACCATAACAAGAACCGAGTCCTGAGCAAGAATAGTTAGTATGTTTCAACTCAGATGAATTCTTTCTTAAGGCTGTCAGAATTTCCGGCAAAGGGGACAAGCATGGGAACTACTGTAGATATTTTGCTAGTTTGTAATTGGCGTTATTATAACACGCTAAGATAAGGCGGATAGGAACATTATCTTTGTGGGCCTTTGGTAGGCCGTACACTGAACCATAGGATGACCCTGAACTGTACAGTATAGGGACTGATAGGTGTTCTCCTCACTGATAATGCCACGGTCTTTTAGGCTTTTCAGAAATCGATTAATACGGTCTTCTATTTTAAGCAATGTTGAAAATTCAGGAGTTCCTAACTTCTGGAACTTAGTATTGGATTCTTTGATGACCTCTTGTGTTATGTGTAAGTTTACTTGTCCTCGATGTAATCGAGGAACCTATATTGGATCGACACATAGGTTACTTAAAGTCCGAATCGACAGTCACAGAGCTGTCAGCTATAGAACTGGCATTAAACTTTCAAATTCCGAATTTTCCAACATAAGGGATCATGCCGATAAATGCAAACATTCTATTCAGTACAAAGACTTTAAGGGTCTGGGGAGAGCCTCGTATTACAAACTTTTAACAATTAATGAATCATTGTTTATTAAAAAACTGGTCCACTCACTGAACACCCACGCCACGTCTACGCCTCTTTATCTCTCGTGAACTGTTTATGTTTTTGGTCAGTCCTTCCGCTACCTCCATTCTCAACGGTTGGTCCTTATTCATATTTTTAAATGTGGTCGTTTTAATGGAACTTATATTGTGCATTTTAATATTTGTCACTTAATTTTATTGTACTAATTAGGTATTATTACTTGTAGCTTGAAAATGATGCCTGCTGGTTCGCTTCAAATCGTTGCAACTGAATAAATATGACTTTCTTGACCTGTTGGTGTACCTTCCCTGCCTTCATTATATATATATATATATATATATATATATATATATATATATATATATATATATATATATATATATCATAGAAAGTTCGCCCAAGCATACGATGAGATGATTATTTTCAACAGATTATTCCGTTTCGTAAATCATATTTACATCTGGGATTTCTAACAAAAAAAAAAAAATAAAGAAACATATATTGTAAAATAAAAAACGTATATTGTAAGGTATAGTGTAAAGTATGCCATAAAATAAACTGAAGGTGAATTAAAATCATAGTACATAAAGACAAATAAATTACTAAACTGTACGATACATACAAACAATTAAAATACTAAAATGCAAACGTTATTGTGTATTTTGACCTCGCTGTTCTTGTAATTCTGGGGTTTTAGGCCTTTATGTATATGCGTGTTTGTGTGCATGTGTGTGTGGCACATGTATGAGCCTGCTTAGCTTTTGGCCACTGTTTTACCAGGTGAAACCAAGTCTCTAATGAAACTTGTACTGACTTCTAGTGAGAGAGAGCAACGCTTTAAAATCATTTAAAGTGAGAAAGAGAAAACAACGTTTTTTAATCATTATTTTAACTCCTCCCGAATAATTTTTAAATATAATTATCAATTATCTAACGGCTCCCTCGAAAGGCGACAAATGTTTCCATATCTATGGAGAGGAAATTTCTCCCTTTTTAACGCTAAGCTGTACTAATGTGACCGAGCAGCTGAGTTGGCTTATCAGATTCTCAGCGCTTGGAAGAAGTTCCACAATGTTGAGATACAGACTGATTATCACTTGTGTCAGTCGAAGTACACTTTGTCAGCTACTCCAAACAGCTAACCCGCACGTGTATCACTAATACAGGAAATATGCTGAGCCCTAATTCTTTTGAGATTGCAGACGCGTAAAAAATGGTTACTGCTTCCTTTAATTGTATGAACACAAGGAGGTTGTAATTGATGTGAACATTACCTAAGGAGTTATTATCTTAAAGAGTGAAATGTGGAACAACAAAAACTAAAACTAACATCATCTTATGATAGCAAAATTTTATACTAATGTTTGTTGAATTTCTTCGAGAAGCATGCAGCAGGTTGATCAATACACTGGTTCCCTTTCTGCAACAGTGCAGCTCTTGACCTTAGAATACTAGCATTTAATATAAATACAAATTCCAGATCAAAGTTGGTTCTTTCAGAGCAGGGGTTCAACTACTTGAGGAAATCAAATCCTTTATAGCATCAAGAAGGCTTTGCAGATATTCCATCCTTCTCTACGAGGTGCCTTAAAGACGATATAATAGTGGAAAAATTACAAATTTAAAATCATTTGCTATTTTCCTAGAAATACAACCCTGAAGCTGTTTATATTGACAGACCTTTGGCGAAAGCTGGTTTGGGAATTGACAATTGGTAACAAGGCAGTTAACTAGCTGCGGAGTTTTACACGTCAAGCGAAGCCATATCATTTCATGAATAAGTCCTACCCCAAGTTACTCCTTGAAGACCAACCATCATAAATACAGACGTCAGTATTGGGAAAGAACGTTTACGACTCCATGTAGTCATTTTAAACGCCACCGTTAATGATGATGCTATCGGATTGTGGCTTTTCCATCCAGCGCTTTTACCAGTTGATTATCAAATATTTGAGTGTTGTAAGGGCACCGATCGTGCTAAATGGCATCACTTTGTATTGAATCTTCCGCTGAGGAATTACAAATGCTAAACCTTTGGTAAATCACATTTGGTGATGCATATAGCCAGCATGTCGTTAATACACAGAAAGAGAAACGGGTCAGAATTGGTGACTCGATTCCCTTAGTGGCGGTCAGCGTAGAAGTGACCTCCCCGTTAGCCTTTCCAGCGAGCATGCAAGGAAATGTCCTTTTTGATGAGCTGGATGTAGAACGTTTTTTATAGTTGTTCTTCCCGACATACATTGCGGTATCAAATACTAAAACTACAGAAAATAACTTGGAATCATCTGTGGCAGAACCTGTTGAAATTCTCTCTCTTTGTACACATTATATCCTCTAATTTTTCATAATTAAGTAACTGGGAAAATTTAAACCAACCCCTGTGAGTCTCTGTTGATGTTCCCTTCCCCGATATCTACTTCGTGTCTCTTCACCAAATGCTTTTTCATGAAACGCTTAAAGGGATTCTATGAAACCTAAACAGCTGGAACGGGAAATCAGGTAAGTTTTCCTATTCTTTCTAACTTGTGGAAAGCAACCAACAGCTTAAGCTGTTCCGACAGTAAAATGACATATGCTCGTTCTTTTATCAGTACGGAAAAGAAGAGTTACTCAGCAGTTCTCAGCTTCTGCCGTTTTCTATGAAGGAATGAATGTAATGCTTCATAGAAAACATGTAAGGATTTCTCTCCACAATAATTTAAAGAACACATAATCAGAGGTCATTAGAATATAAGAACAGATTTTGGGAAAAGTCTTTACTTTATAAATGGCGCGAAAAAGTCCGTGAATCTTTCATTTTACCCGTTATAAACTCAGTAGCAAAAATGATTCGAAAAATCGCCTGCGCCTATCCTGGAGCAATCGAGAAACAAGAAAACTTGAGCGCGCTAAAGAATGCCCTGAACTGCTCATGCCTGCATTCTCCTTTCCACTGATGGAGGAATTATATATTTCGGAATTAAACTTATCTTTGAGGGAAAAATCAACGAGATATCATTAGCTCTGGAAAAAAACAACGAAAAACTTTCTTTGTTGAAAGAAGGTTAATTATGCAATTATAGTCGGAAGGTCCTCTGAGGTGACACGCGCCCATGCCGTCTTTCAGACGCGCTCTCTAACCCGCCGACCGCTAAACCCCTACTGATCTTTAACTTTTCAGACTGAACTTGGTTAGGTCACAGACCTCAGCTGATTGGTCTCTTATAAGCGAAAGGAACCATAAGGGTCTTCTATGGATGGCATTCATTTGGATGACCCGCGCCAAACAACCAACAATCGTATGGTGTTCGACTAATCAGCAGTATTTGTTCGTTACTCTCTGATAACAAAGACGTACAAACAACTAGCAGATTTTCTGTTACATCTCAGACATGAATTTCTACATAAATCAGTTCATACATATATATATATATATATATATATATATATATATATATATATATATATATATATATATATATATATATGTATATATATGTATATATATATATATACTGTATATATATATATATATATATATATATATATATATATATATATATATATATATATATATATATATATGTATGTCTTCTTCTTCTTTTAACATGCTTTTTTCCCATTTTTTGTATGGGGTAAGCACGTTGCCTTCTTTTGAAGGACTTTTGATTTGGCTTTGGGGTAGACCGTAGTCTCGATCGGCTGCCCTGCCTGACATCGCTTAGACCCTGGTAGCGTATGTTACATGTATCATACCCGACCCAACGCCCTTTCTTCCCAGCAGCGAGAAGTTGTTGCGCGGGTAGGGTGAGAGTTCGAGACGTGTGAGATATTTGTTATGTTTTTAGAAGGTGTTGTAGTGGCTTTGTTTTGTGTGTGTATTTAGTCTGTAGCACCCATTTGCTTTTTAAGCAAACCTATCCGTTGATTACATATATAATCCCGGGATGTCTACACGGATAGCAAAGTGTCCGCCTCTCTGATCAGTCGGCTGCGGATTTGAACCCGCGCCACAGACCTCTACGAAGTCCGAAGCTACTGCTGTAACCGACTGAGCCATCGAGGCTCTCATATGTATGTATGTATGTATATGTCCTTTAATATCCAATTCGCTCTAGCTCGGAATAATATATTTTAATATGTTACCCGAACCACGGAAGACAAGAACTCAGGACTACAGTGACGCCCACGAAACGACGAACTTATTAGCAACTAAAAAATTCCCCTTCGGACAACATATATGAAAATATATTATTTCCGTGGTAGAGAGAATTGGATATTAAAGAACATTTGTAGCTTAATGCTTGTATATCAATGATGGTGATGTGATAAAATTCATATATATATATATATATATATATATATATATATATATATATATATATATATATATATATATATATATATATATATATATATATATATAGTAATATATATATATATATATATATAGTAATATATATATATATATATATATATATATATATATATATATATATATATATATATATATATATATATATATATAAAGAGTATATATATATTACTATATATATATAATATATATAATATATATTATTTATATATACTGTATATATATTAGAGGGTTTGTAACTTGTTCAAGTTTTTCTGATATTGCAGTTTCATAACAGTTGGATAACACCTTCAGGTATAAAATTATATTTACTCTGAAATGCCACCAAAAAGCAAATTGGGAAATGAACAAAAATAACAGTTGGCACATGTATAGGAAAGTGAAATAAACAGTACGCGTTCAGCTATGAGATATGTTGATAAAAAAATAAAATTATTCACAGCGACAATCTCCTTATTCTGCCATGAGTACTGAAGTAAGCAATACAATAAAAATCAATTAAGCTTCTCAGTATGGAGTAAAGCTTTCCACATGAGTAGGAAAAACTTTGTTTTCTTCTCTCCAAGACTCGATCTAAGAATATTGGTCATTCAGAGGACAAATTACTGTATGAATCCGTATCATTACTATATTAATCCGTATCTCGTTTCACTCTTGCAAAGTAATGTCACTTTGCCTCTTTGTTAAAACTGCAACTGAGACAAAATTCAAACCTTTAATCTATTTAGATCGTTTGCCTAAAAAGCAACCAACCAGAAATCGCGTCTTGGCTACACCCTTTATTATCACTGGCATACGAAATCCTTCCTAGGTCGTGCTACTAATGAACTAGTAGTTAGGGCGTGAAAGTTTATACGAAGCTAAAATAACTTATTTGTAAACATCACAACCGATAATTCGTCGTTCTTTCCAAACCTACCCGATATGTGTCCACCTTTGTCCAAGTCCAGGGTAAACTCATGCTAAGTAAAGTAGACGGCCGCACGAAGATATCGTTTATTAATATAAAATTTGTCGACCACACAATATAGAAATGAGTCTATATAACACTTTGATCACCGAGGGGCTAGTACTAAACATGGCGTCCCGAGGAGTAGGTGGAGGCATACCAGGTTAATACCCCGATAGGCCCAACCCCACTCAAATAAATTTTACAAAGAAGCTTCCAGAGTTTTGAAGCGCTTTAAATCTCCAACTCCGTTATGGTTTTTCTGCCCAGGATGAATTATAGTTCATCAAAAAGAGCAACTCTAAAACTATCCGGGAATGCGTACTAAAACCAGCCAGTGGATGAATGACTCTAAAACTATCCGGGAATGCGTACTAAAACCAGCCAGTGGATGAATGACTCTAAAACTATCCGGGAATGCGTACTAAAACCAGCCAGTGGATGAATGACTCTAAAACTATCCGGGAATGCGTACTAAAACCAGCCAGTGGATGAATGACTCTAAAACTATCCGGGAATGCGTACTAAAACCAGCCAGTGGATGAATGGCGGGTGTATACACTTTCAGAACTGTTATTGAGGTTACCAGGCTAGGCTACTCGATTTTAATTATAGAGAGTTAAATTTGCCGTCGAGTATCACCGGAATATACTCACGAATAATAAAAATCTGTTAAGGAGGTTCGATGTTTCGTTAATGACGTTTTACAGTCCCATTACAAATGTGTAGGTGTGCGAATTATGATAAAAGCATGACACTAATAATGACGTAAGAAAAAAAGTCAAAGTAACCATCAGAAAATACATCTTAAATCATTTTTGTTTCCGCCATTTTCGTGGTCCTTCACTATCAGTTGTTAAATATTACTGTTTTTTGGATATTAATAACAAGAAAAACGGAAAAAGGCTAAAATACACAATCACAGAAGACCACGAAAAATGCGCTGGGTAAAATAAATACTGAGAGTGAACACTCACCAACGGCTGGAAAAGTTGTCAATTGTTTCTATCACATTATCCTGTCCTGGCTGCTGTCATCACTTCCACTTCTTGTTGTTGTGGGATCACCATTAAGTGCTTCTTACCCAGTCCCAGTTCTTTCCAAGTTACCTCCAACATTAGGCCTCAACTCGGTAATTCTAAACATTAGCTCCGCGCCTGTTTTTATCTTTTCAACTGTTTTTTTCTACACTTTTAGGGGTTCTAATACTGGCGGTGCATCTGTTTGTTGTCGGCCAAATGGAATGTCCCTTCGCCGTGTTTAGTACTGGCCCCGGGGGGGGGGGGGGGGGGGGGGGGGGCGGTTACCCATACGTTAACAAGTTATTGCACTTGCCGGACGGGATATGAACCGTTCGAAACAGACGTATGTAGCCGTGCTCTGTCTTGTGAAGATCGCGTATGGAAACCCCGTGTTTGATGGACTTCAGGGGTTAATTACACTCGAGCGCCAAAAATTAAAGGTAAATTCATAATTAGCAACCAAAAAAAACTGCAGAAAAAGTCAAGTTATAGTGCCGTCGCCGCCGCGGAGCTACCATATAGTTCAACCCTCAACTCCAAAACATCAGTACTAGGCCCAGGCACCATACCAACGGCTCTATTATGATTCTTAAACCCAGTTCACTTAATTATCGTGCATCTCCAGTTTCTTCGTCACTGTCGATTTCGGACATCAACGCTAACATCTGTTTCAAGGAGGGAATCCTCCTGGCCGTGTCCATATTCCCTCATGTCACCAAAATGTAAACAACGTGTTGGCAACAGCGGTATTGAAGCTTTCATGCTATAGCAACCATTCAGGCTTTGCAAAACTGACAAGTGTTCCTGACGCTCCTTTTTTAACTTCACAAACACGATTACACTGCAGCAATTAACAAATTATAATAATATTGATTAAAATGAAAGGCTCGCAGTCAGTTGCTTACACCTGTTCAGACGACGAACAAGAACTAATGACCGATAATCCGGTGATTCCGATGGCAGTCTTTAAGTCGGAATGGTTCAGTTTTTGGGAGTTGAGGTTTTCCTTATGTAACGGCACCTCAGACTTCGTGTAACCCCACAAAAAGCAGTGCGCTGCTGTCCGTTGGTTCCCTGCTATCCCTCGTCGATATAATTTCTTCTCTGTAATGCTTGAATTCTTCTCTTAGACCACCTCTCAGAAACTATTGTGCAGCATTGTTTTATAATGAACATGATCTTCAACCTTCTTGCAATACGATGTTTGATCAACAGATCGTGGGGTATGAAAGTCAATGCATTTGTCACAGGTGGGAGCGTCGGCCTCCCCGAAGACGGACCCGTCCCCAATTCTAAAACGTTCTTAGGATAAGAGAGTATTGTGAAGCAGAAGTAGCGACATTTTTCTAATTCCCAGACTATTTTGTTCGTTTCACCGGCACCGTTTTTGCTCCGGGTGGATGTAATTACTGTTACTGTTCTTTGTGTTAACTGATTCTTGACTAAAGTAAGAAGACTGAGAGAGAGAGAGAGAGAGAGAGAGAGAGAGAGAGAGAGAGAGAGAGAGAGAGACGAAGCTCCGTAAGAGGGTGAAGAATGCAAAGAAAGAATGAGCAGAGTGGAAGAGCAATGAGGGGGAAAGAAAGAGGCAGAGAACGCGACCAGAATTCAGGGACCTCCTTGCATAGTTTCGTAATTCTCCCGTCATTCTAATGATTAAATGGACGCATGGAGTTTGGGGGCGGAAATCGGGGAGGGGGTGGGAGATATGGGGGTGGGGGTTCAGGTAAAAAGCGAGTGGTTGCAACGCCGTTTGTGAAGCCACTTTTCTCGCACCTGAAACTCGACGTTCACGTCACGTGGAGTCTTCAGGTAACTAAAACCAGATGACGCCACAACTTCAGGACATAACGCCTTTCAAGTGCGCTTTAGAACCGACTACACTTACGGATAATACACACACCGACAGTGATTCTAGAAGAAAATTTTGCGCATATATACAGTATATATATATATATATATATATATATATATATATATATATATATATATATATATATATATATATATATATATATATATAAAATAATCTTTTTCACTTTAGAAGGGTTAGTGCCTGAGGCATAGTTTTAGGTTCTCAGCAAGTCCCTAGAGATGTGGTCGCTGGCCCCATACCCTTTTCTTGGCCCCAGTTGGCTGTGGAACTCCTTCACAGTTGGGTCAAGTGGTGGACAGTTTGTAGGAATATTCTCTAACTCTCGAGTCAAGGATAAATCCCTTGTGCAGACACCCTCCATAACATCAGCAGCTTCACAGACAACAGACAAACACCTCGTGAAGAGAGAGGCCAGCGGTAATGTACTTCACTCCTGAAAGATGCTATACAATATACAGTAAGTAATGGCACTCAGTCTTTGGTGCTTGCTATAAAAAGTCACCAAAAAGTTAGCAGTTTTGTGCCTGGTGCCTGCAGTCTCACATCTTGTAATCACATTGTAAAAAGTACAATGAAAAGCACATGTATAGCTGCTTAGGATCACATGTAGCATATATGAGCCGCAACACTATTAAAACACTTCGTTACATGGCTGTGTTGTGAGACTAATATAATGAATATAAATTATTTGTTTGTTGGTTTTTGTGTACAGTAGGTGTAATTCAGGATGAAAACCTGCCGCAAAGGGAGATATCACGGTTTCCACTTTTTAGTTTTCTGTAAAAGAAAACTATTGAGATGGCTTTGTCTGTTCGTCCACACTTTTTCTTTCTGCCCTCAGATCTTAAAAACTACCGAGGCTAGAGGGCTGCAAATTGGTATGTTGATCACCCCACCCCTCCAATCACCAAACATACCAAATTGCATCCCTCTAGCTTCGATAGTTTTTATTTTATTTAAGGTTAAAGTTTGCCACGATCCTGTGTCTGGCACCGCTATAGGTGCTAACAACAAAGGCCACCACATGGCCGTGGATGAAAGTTTCATGGGCCGCGGTAGATAGTTTCATGGGCCGCGGCAGATAGTTTTATGGGCCATGGCTGAGAGTTTCATACCGCATTATAAGCTGTACAAAAAACTCGATTGCGCCGAAGAAACTTAAGCGCATTTTTTACTTGTTTACTTTGATATTGATGAATGCTTTCTTTATGCCATTTATATTGATTTTAAGGGATACTGAAGCTTCGAGAGATTCTATATACAAAATCGTTAATGTAGAAGAGTGACGTCAAAGTTCACATGAAGCAGAAAGTTTCCGTACGTATGAAGCTACAAAACTGAAAAGTGAACCTCCACACGTCGTCTTATCAGTCCACAACTCTTTCTTCGTGGGATAGGAAATAATAGGCTTTATATTCACCTTTGGTTCTTGTTATCCAAAATCTTGCCAGAAGGAATTTTGATAAATAAGGAAACTACATCGAAGCTGGCCATGTAGTTATAATTGGTGTTGGCTTCTTATAAGCAATCAGTGAAGTCAAAGTAGAGTTAAGCACAACACACATCATTGCTTTTATGGACAAACAACACTTGTCAAGTATTTCAGGTAATTTACAGAAACATACAAGAATAAACGTCCTTTTCAACTTCAAAGATAACATTTTTTAACACTTAGAAATATCCAGTTCCCTTGCACAAGCTGACAGGTGTTTTCATCAGAAAGCAGCCTAAGTGTTATTGCCCTATAGTTATCAATGGAACTAATGATGACTACAGAATTACCCATATTTGATTTCACTACTCACACTTCTTTATAACTAATAGTCCTCTTTAGAGCAACACTTAGTTTACCTGGCGGGATTAGAAGATTCCCAGATTTGGTTCCAAACAAAGTACCTCTAAAAAAGTAGTAAGGTTGTTGTGTTTTTCCTTACTAATGCCTTTCATTTGGTTGGTAAAATCCATATACAAATGCTTCCTCTGGCCTGAACAGAATTTCAGTCTCAACCCTAATAATTCTCATCTTTGGTCAAAAGCCAATCCGAAGGAAAAGCCAGTGGTAATAAACCCTTTGTTAGGTTAGACTACATCAACAACGAATATGTCATCAGAGAAATTAATCCATATCACTGTGCAATGACTGCCAATTAAGAAATTCGATCTGAAATGACCTATTTTGGCCATCTCCACCCAAAGTCCAGATAACCATTCATTTGGTCGAAGATAATCTTTGATGGGCAGATTTTCCATCGAAGGAGGCACACTTATCTTGAGACAACCTGCCTGCTGTACAAATAGTTTCTGATGTACCTTTTTCCAAGTTTCAATAAAAGCTGAAGAGTATGTAGCATGTACTACCAAGATATCAACATTCAATATTTTAAGTCAAAAATATTTTTTGGTGATTTTGGATTGGTCATCAAAGCTGGCGGGGGGAGGGGCCTTCTACTGTTGGTTGGGAGCAGAATGCCTCAGCCAGGAGAGTCTGGCTGATTGTCTGGTGCCAGGTCACCAGGAGTTCTGGTCATAGGACGCGCTGCCTGAGGGAGTGGGTATCTGAATTGTCATCCTATGGGCTTGCCTTACCATTCTCCTGACAATGGTAGGGAGAAGAATGGTCTCCTGGGTTATGTTTAGATATGGTTTCCATCAGAGGATGGTGAGGTCCTCCTTATTTCAGAGGTGGCGATGGTCGTTGTTGCTGTCCAGGATTTTTGCACTCCCTACGATCTTCTGGCATTGGGGGGGGGGGGGGCAATGTCGTGTTCCCTCATGTAGTGCTGGTATACAGCCCCTTCATGTAGGTGAATGGCGATCCTCTTG
The DNA here is from genome assembly GCA_039081455.1 of Macrobrachium rosenbergii. Classification (NCBI taxonomy): domain Eukaryota; kingdom Metazoa; phylum Arthropoda; class Malacostraca; order Decapoda; family Palaemonidae; genus Macrobrachium; species Macrobrachium rosenbergii. The sequence goes on along the minus strand of JANJGK010001552.1, from coordinate 39,178 downwards.
GAGAGTCGAGTCATAGTCATACCAATGTACATATGGCAGCATCCATTCTCAAGGCATGATATTTGGTGAACAACTCTCCTCTTCATGAAATCATCACTAGTGACGGGGCTGTTCTTCATAAGGGACTGGGCAGTCTTTCAACCCTTGTAGTGGATTGTAAAGTCGACTTTTTTGTCTGCACTGGTGGGTTCTAAATGGGCCAATGATGTTCTTCAGGGCTGCCTCGTCTTTCTTATGCTCGGTGTTCATGTAGCCCCTGTAAAACGGTCTAATGATCCTCTCACTATCACGGAGGGCATGGTTTTCCTGATGATACCGACTTTCGACGGCATTTCTCATCACCCTGGCAACTCAACAGTAAAAATATCCATTACCCACCTGGGTTTGGGTGACGTGTTATGTGTTCGAGTTCATTGGAAATGGTATTCCAAGGACAGTGTGAGAGGACACGACAAATGTAGGCGTTCATGGCCAAGGATTTAAATTTTTCTGGGCATTCACCATTTCCATTGAGGTAGTTGGTATCATCAGGAGAACCAAGCCCCTGCGAGAGTGAGAGGACCATTAGACTGTTCTACAGGGGCTACATGAACTCCGAGTATAAGAAAGATAAGGCAGTCCTGAAGAACATTGTCACCTATGTAAATCCCACCAATGCATACCAAACAAATCAATCTTACAACCTACTACATGGATCAAAGACTGACTACTACCTCAAGAAGAATAGGCCTGTCACTAGTGACAATCTGATGAAAAGGAGAGGAGTGGTTTACCAAATATTGTGCCAAGAATGGATGCTGTCATTTGTACATTGGTACTAATACAACTCAACTCTCCAATGCCAGAAGATTGTAAGGAGTGTAAAAATCCTGGACAGCAACAACAACCATCGCTGCCTCCAATATAAAGAAGCCCTCGCCATCCTCTGATGGAAACTGTATCTGAATATAACCCAGGAGACCCTTCTTCTCCCTACCACCATCAGAAGAACAGCGAGGCGCACCCCTGTGATAACAATTCAGCCACCCGCTACTTCAGGCAGTGTGTTCCATGACCAGAACTCCCGGGACCTGGCGCCAGGCAGGTAATCAGCACCAGTGTGTGTCAGCCAGACTCTCCTGGATGAGTCACTCTCCCTGGCCCTCCCCTCCCAGCTTTGTCAACGAATCAACCACCAAACACCCAAAAAAATTCCCTGGACCTGGCGCCAGGCAGGTAATCAGCACCAGTGTGTGTCAGCCAGACTCTCCTGGATGAGTCACTCTCCCTGGCCCTCCCCTCCCAGCTTTGTCAACGAATCAACCACCAAACACCCAAAAAAATTCCCTAAGTCTGCTAGCGGGTATAAATATGGGAAAGTTTTGCCACTAGTTTTATTCGCCTTTTGAAAAATGGTAGAAAGCTCTACCGAAACGTCAAGGAATTAAAGAACTTTGGGCAGCTGCTGTATAATTTACCTGCTGCTACAGAGAGACTCATTCGACAGACTGAGAAACTACAATGCTAATTCAACGTCATCCAGACGGCCATTTTGTTCTATGAAATAATAATAATAATAATAATAATAATAATAATAATAATAATAATAATAATAATAACAATAATAATAATAATAATAATAATAATAATAATGTGAAAGAGCTGGTTCAGTTTTTCAGTGCTCTCCACCTAAAGGTATGCATCAATTTTGTCTCATTATTTCAAACGATATTTTGATAAGAAACACATAAAATAAGAAAATATTAATGACCGTGAAGAAAAATTATTAAAAAGATAAAAACAGATTCTTCTATGGAAGGAATAAATCTTATACGAGATATCAAGAAGAGCGAATCAGCTGTGGGTTTAAAGTTTGAGAGAGACCTGGTCGAATTCTTAATCGGAAGAGTTAAATGTTCCCAGAATGCAGGTTAGGAACGACTTTGCGATAAAGAGTAATTAAGAGATAAGGGGAGGAGAAACTACGGTCAGAATTAGTTATCAGAAACACATAAAGACAAGCACAAATACATACAAACAGAGAGAGAGAGAGAGAGAGAGAGAGAGAGAGAGAGAGAGAGAGAGAGAGAGAGATTGTCAACTGCTATTTCTTGATGATATTATGACGAGACATTTTCTTTGTCTACTGCTTGGACATTATTCAACATTTCTGGCCTACCATTTGGAGTATGTAAGTATTATGAATAAATAAATAAATAAATAAATATATATATATATACATATATATATATATATATATATATATATATATATATATATATATATATATATATATATATATATATATATATATATTAGTTTTGTGTTTTTCATTATTATTATTATTATTATTATTATTATTATTATTATTATTATTATTATTATTATTATTATTATTATTATAAAACAAAGAAGGCAAAAACCAAGGAGAAAAATATGTATTCATCATAAGCCTCGAAAAAAGAAAAAGAAAACCGAAATCCTCCATTTCTTAAGTATCCTTATTCGTCGATCTTGAAACCGCCATAACAGCTGTGCGAGGGAGACCTTTGTTCTCCGGATGGAAAGTTCCTCCTTCGTCCTCTTTGTGACGTAGATCTGGATACTTGAACGCTTACCATAGAGGAAAACCAGGAAAGTAAGGAAATAAAGGGTCACTACGGCAAATGTCTGCCCAAACACATTCTCTCACTTTCACGACCTCAGATGAGAGAGGTCCCCGTTAATCTCCGGGTACTGCTGACCTAAAGGATATGCATAATCCTCCATGCGTCTTTTTATTGACATTACGGCTAATGCAGAAGCCGCGGACGCGGTCGGGTCGTTGAGATTAAAGGGACGGACCAAGTGAAAAGCACCTTATTCCGGGTTGAGAGAGCCTCCCTGTTCTTCACTCTGGTAAGGTTAAAGACTGAGTGATGACTTTTCTTCCTCGTAACCTCGACCAAAAGCAGCCAAACCATGACACGTGCGAGATTGTCCTTATTTTGGTCGGAGGCGGACTAACCCTGTACTCTATTACTCCTGACTCACATCAGGGCTAACCATTCTCCGACTCGAAATATCCCCATAAAACGAGAAACGTCCTTTGGATTAAAGCCAAGATCAGACTGGTCCATCAGACGTGTCTCTGTTCGCCAAAATAGAATGTCAGAATGCCCTCAAAATACTGCATCACATACAAGTTAATCTCCCAGCCTTGTATGAATATTTTTCTCATTAGGTTTAAACTTTCTCCTTTGTTTTAATAATAATAATAATATATATATATATATATATATATATATATATATATATATATATATATATATATATATATATATATATATATATATGGATGTATGTACATTCCAGCATAACTCTGGAACACATTGAGCAATTTCTACCAAACTTGGTATACATATGACTTACTATCTGGTAAAGAATACTGTGGGGGTAAGACGTCACCAGCACCAAAGGGCACCAAAGGGGCGGGGAAGGGCTTACCTGAAACAGGGGTGGTTATGCCCGTAGACTTAGTAACTTTACGAATTTATCATACCTAATTTCGGTATACATATAACTTAATATCTGGAAAAGAAAAGTGTTTGGATAAGACATCAATGACACCAAAGGGGGTGGGGGTTGGGAAGGGGGTGACAGAGACAGAGAGAGGGAGAGGAAGTGAGAGAGAGCAGAGGGGGTGTTTGGGAGAATAAAGAGGAAAGGAGACAGGGAGGGTTGGAGAGAGAGAGAGAGAGAAGAGAGAGAGAGAGAGAGAGAGAGAGAGAGAGAGAGAGAGAGAGAGAGAGAGAGAGAGAGAGACGAAGAGAGAGAGAGAGAGAGAGAGAGAGAGAGAGAGAGAGAGAGAGAGAGAGAGAGAGAGAGAGAGAGAGAGAGAGAGTTTATCCTGGGTAGCGCCGAGTTGGTCAGCTAGTAATAATAATAATAATAATAATAATAATAATAATAATAATAATAATAATAATAATGAAAACAAAATCTTTGTTTATATTATATATATATATATATATATATATATATATATATATATATATATATATATATATATATATATATATATATATATATATATATATATATATATATATATATATATATATATATATATATATATATATATATATCGTGAAACTACAAATGTCGCTTAATATCCAATTCATGCTACTTCGGGAATATCCCCGATGGGGAATTATCACAGAAGGGGAATTTTTAAAGTGATAAATGGATCGGAGCCGGCGGGTCTCGATCCCTCGACACGGTAACTTCCAGCGACTCCATTTGATAGTCAAACCATTGAGCCACCAAGAGAGGTATGAGTTAATGCCGAATCTGCCGTACTTATTTACCAGTTGAGAGCGGGGAAATCGTACTTGGGATATTCCCGAAGTAGTGTGAATTGTGAATTGGATATTGGGCGACATTTGTAGTTTCATGAATGTATATAAATCACGGTGCGATAAAAATTTCATAATAAGAGCTGGGGGGGGGGGGCGGGGGGCTTTGGATAACAGGCCGTTAAAATCCCCAACGAAAGAGTATATCACTCACTAAATCAGGAAATAATTTCCTAAAAATATTGAATTCCTATAACACTTAAGATATTCATTGGGTTCAGTGAAAGTTTGGCCATAAAATCTCAGGAAGAGAAAAGGAAAGGAAAGGAATGACTTCCACCTCGCCTTCCCTTCCATAAAGTCTGCCCGTGGAAGAAGGAGAAGAAGAATGTTACAGGATTCTATTTTCCCTATGGGGGAAGAAAGGCGTCGCAGGCAAGTGAATTTGTTTTATTTTCAAGAAATTTAGTGAAGTTCTGTTCGATCCTTCTCCAAACGCCATCAAATGAGAAACTCTTCCAGCAGCAAGTTCCTCTTTTGTCCTTCCTCAGGGAAAATGGAAGAAGGTTTCTGTTTATCACCTGAGAGTTACATATGGACTGCAGTTGGCAGCTGGCGATGGATGGTCAATGTTTGCTACTGTTGTTGTAACTGCGCCTGTTATTTCCCAGGCAAGGACCTCTTTGAATTTCCTGTGGAACACTCCCTTGCAAAAGAGAGTCTTCAAGGGCGGCGGGGCGAGCCTACTGTTGATACCATTTATCAATGGTTCTACATACGCAGCTCGCAATGTCCCGGTTGGCATACCCATTGTTAATTAAAACCTGGGCAACATGTTCTAATTCGGCGTGGGCGTCCTTTGAAGATGCTGATTGCAGTGCATTTGTACCTCTCTGGGCACTCACTCTCACCGTTCGGGCACATGCCCAGGTTCATGGGTTTAATGTATACTTGCTTTATGAGGAGCTCCTCTTGTTGCCGAACAAGGACATCAAAGGAAAGGGAGGCGACAATCACGGTATTGTTCTATGGTGAAGTTGAGGCTACTGTGGTCGTGGAAGATTGCTGCAGGTGTTCTATTTCTTCCTCCGTGCTGGCGCTTACAGGGTTGTCAATATACCGGATATACATCGATGGTTACTCAATGGCAGTGAATACCCGATGTTCCACAGCACCCATGTAGAAATTTGCGAAAAGCCCCCAGAGGGGAGAACCCATCACTACACCATCTTTCTGTATGTACATTTGGGCTCTGTGGGTGGGGAAAGGGGCCTTTTTTTTTGTACAGATCTACAGGAGTGTCCAGAGGGCATGTTTGGGGATATTTACTTGGGGCATGGAGTCATCTCTATACACACGGTCCAGAATTATCTGCATTGTTCTCATCCACGGGGATATTCGAGAAGAGGGACTCCATGTCCATCGAGGCAATAACTCCTCCCGGGGGTTTCATTCTTAGGGGTTCTATAAGCTCAGCAGAGGACTTCAAGCTGTGGTCATCTGGAACGTAAGGAGTCAAAACATCGCCCAGCACAACCATCTTGCTTTTGTTCTTCATCCTAGCGAAATGCGGATTCAGGTTCTCCTAGAAACTGCTTCCACTGACTGTTGATGACTTCACTCAACACTCTTACTATGACAAAATTTTCTCCAGCCACACTTAATTTTATTTTAAAAAATCCTTTGACTAATTTATTTGTATCCTTTCAGCTACCCACAGCTTTTCTGACACAACAAGTGCTACCCACATTCATTCTCTGAGTCCGTTACTCTTTTTTGTATGCTGAATTCTGTGCAATGGATAATTCGTCTTTCACCTCAGTTATTCCAGTCATATCCAGCACAAACACTCTTCTAGCAAATTAAACATACAGTTCTTCTTCGAACTACATTCAAGCCCAGCCACAATCACCAGACTTTATTTTTATTTCATTCTCTCCAGTATTTTGCAAAGTGAATTCATTGGTTTGGCAGTGAAAACCCCTTTGTTTCCAATCATAAAGTGACCCACATCACACACACACACACACACACACAAACTGTGGTGAGATTGATACTGTTTTATTCCCCCATTCCGAAAAGACCGGAAATATTTTTAGATAATAACAATCTATTCCTCCTACCTCGGTAGAAAGAATCTGTGCTAGGTGATTTAATTGCAAAGATGGTGACAGGGAGAGAATTTGTTTTTGGGAATTACAGAGTTCTTCAGAATGAACAGAATTTAGTACTTATGTATTCTGAAGGTAAGTCGTTGTTGGAAATGTAGGGTTTCAAAAGAAAAATAATTCATAAATAGACAAAAATATGGCGGATAGAAGAGGCAGATTTGAATGATATTGGAGTGGCAGTGGTGAGTAGGAGTAAGCCAAGAATGCTTGCAAAAGTACCTGGTAGGGATGCAAGGCCAGCAATCAAGAGGAAGTTGAAGAATGAAAAGAAACCCAAAAACTGGTGTGTTTATAAGTGACGTGAAAGGGTGGTTTAGTGGATGAATAGGGTGTGTAAGATACGCCTCAAAGAGGGAGGGGCTCCAAAATATAGTTGAGAGGATTAACTGTTTCTTAGTAAGGGTGTTACAGGGGAACAAGAATTATAGGACCTTAACATTACTAAAGCATATTGATGAAGGTGTGAGACAGGATTTTGACTGGGGCAGTAAGACAGATACTAGAAGGACTGGGGATTTTGATTGGGTAGTAAGAAAGATACCAGAAGGACTGACAGCAGAAGAGCAGTATTCGTTCAGACAAGGAAGAAGGTGTGGGAATCAAGTGTATGATACTCTCGCAGCACATCTGGGATGCCTACCTGATGAACGAACCCTGTCCCTGTCAAACTGCCTGGTCAGAGGTCACTGAGACTTTCCAAACAGCATTTTGGCTTCTGGCTCAAGTAAATCCCTATATCTCTCGCTCCCCAGTCTTCTATAAAATGGGATTCTCAAGTATTTTTGGCAATTCCACCAATGATACTTGAGCTGTTCGGTCTTCAGATTTCCGGAACAATTAATAAAAAAAACTTAAAGGAGTGCACCTTTGTTTTTTCCACTCCCTTCGGAAGAAGCAAGATAGGGTGAAAGCTTGAAAAATCAATAAATGGAAAACTGACATTTAATCTACTATTAACCTCAACATTCAATTGCATATATCTTTATCTATTTGCGCATACATACATACATACATACATGCATACACACTTTCATACACACATACAAGTTTTACCAGGTGTTTTCATGAGTTTATTTTCAGCAAATCCTCTCGGTACTGAAGACTGTGTATAATAAAGAGCTGTTCATTAAGCGTTTATCTTCATTTTTTCTTTCTAAGATTTGCTGATATTTTGGTCATGTTACTTTTTTTTTTACTTTTGTCCTATTACATATATCTTAACAGTCATTCCAAGTGCATATACTCATACTGCTGATCTTAAGGTGATTATTATTATTATTATTATTATTATTATTATTATTATTATTATTATTATTATTATTATTATTATTATTATTATTATTATTATTATTATTATTATTATTCAGAAAATGAAACCTATTTATATGGAACAAGCCAACAGGGCCCATTGACTTGGAGTTCATGCTTCCAAAGAATATGAAGGTGTTCATTGGAAGAAATAAGAGGAGGTAAAGGGAAACAGAGAAAGAAGAGATCTCTCTTATTAAAAAAATTATTAATTAATATGTAGATAAAAATAAATAATTCAAGTCGGCCTGCATTGTATGAATACATTTCTCCACACCTTTCTGATAAAGTAATTCTTGCAAATCGCGCGACTGTTGCAGATGGTTTTATAAGTTCCACTGATCCAATCTCCGAGATAAGAAGTCAGTCATGGTTCAGTGTTATGAAAAGTTCACAGAAAATATTCAGATAAATTTCTGTAGCCACATATAACATGTATATATTTAAATGAATAAGTATACATAGGTGGTCTATTTTTCTTTGATTTTAGGAGCATATTCGTCGCCAAGAGGTTTGGAGGTGTATGGAGTAAAGGGAACACCGGAGAAGTATGTGAGGTTGGTCCAAGATATGTATGAAGGGACAAAAACGCAGGCTAGAAGCAGTGTTGGGTTAACTGAATGGATACCAGTAAGAGTTGGTTGACATCAGGGATCTGCTTTAAGTCCAAATCTTTTTTGACTTAACAATGGATGTCATATCTTGAGGAATAAGAGATCAATCCCCCTGGTGCATGTTGTTTGCTGATGACATCGTGTTATGCAGCACCAACAGAGGAGTAGTGGAGTCAAACTAGAGCAATGGAGGGAGGTACTGGAAGACAGAGGATTAAAGATCAGTATGAAGAAGACTGAATACCTAAGTTTTAATGAAGAGCAAGACTCCGAAATTAGTATGGAAGTGACAAGGTTAATGATGGAAATTTGGATGTAGAAACAACACAGAGAGTGTAGGCTGGAAGGAAAAATTGGAGAAAGATGTTAGATGTCTTGTGCGACCGCAGAATCAACATAAAGGTTAAAGGAAGAGTGTATAAGACAGTGGTGAGACCAGCTTTGATGTATGGAGCAGAAACATGGCCGGCAAAGAGAGTGCAAGAGAAGAAATTGGATGCTGTAGAGATGAAAATGCTCAGGTGGATGTGTGGAGTAACAAAAGCGGACAGGATCAAAAATGAAAGAATAAGAGGAACCACTAAAATCGTAGAACTATCAAGGAAGGCCCAGGAAAGAAGACTGCAGTGGTATGGCCATGTGATGAGAAGGGATGAAACATAAGTAGGGAGGAGAGTGATGCAGATGGAGGTGCCAGGTGGGAGAGAGAGAGAGAGAGAGAGGAAGACCGAAGAAGCGAAGGTGGATGGATGTAGTTAGAGAAGATCTG
>JANJGK010001552.1:22500-25000 GCA_039081455.1 Macrobrachium rosenbergii | reverse complement strand
GCTACCCACTCGTGCCACATCCAGTTTCCATTTCTCTCAGTGCCACTAATCTGTGGCACTGCTAAGCACCCCAATCACTGAAGCACTTATCTTTCTCCTTTCACTTTCCTATCTGTTCCCTTCTGTTGGAGTCTCTCATTTACCTTTCTACTCCCTACTTACCGTCTGCTCCGGCAGAGTACCTCACATTCAGTGCCAATTCATGCACTGACATTTTGCATTGCTCCACGGAGCGCACCGGCACCACAGTGCCAACCAACCAAAGGAACCTCTTATAAGCCACTGCACCTGTATTGAAGAAAAAGGGTGCCATACAACCGGTGTATCCGCCCATAAGGACAGCAGCTCCTTCAGGAACGCCTCATTAACAGTGCATCTGCCCATAAGGACCATAGAGCCTTCAGGAGCACTCCATTTGCTAGTGTATCCGCCCATAAGGACTCAGACTTCCTTCAGGAACGCTTTCCCCTAGTGTGACCTTCGCACGGCACACTCATCCACAGTGCCACCTCATTCAAAGGTGCCACTCATTGAAGTGCCACTAATAAGGACACTTCCTCATCGTCACAAACCCTTTTCCTCCGGGAACACCCAAGTAACTCACTCAGCACCCCTTCCCCATCAGCAACATGTCAACCGAGGAGCACCAATACTTTAGGCATATAGGGAAGGAGGACGGTCTTTCCGGCCAGGCCCTTCAAAGGTTTGTAAAGGAACAGATCGCTGAGAAGAGAAAGTATGAAGAAGAACAAAGGCAGCAAGAAGAAAGAGAAGAGTGGAGAAGGCAGCAAGAAGAAGAAAGAGAAGAAAGGCGAAGACAGCGGGAACTAGCGCTCTTAGACAAGAGCTCGAGTTAGAGAGAGCCAAGAAGGAAAGCGCCGAAGCTCTAGCAGCCCAACAAGCATCCAACCTCACCCCATTTGCACCAAATACCTCCCTCGCGACAGTCAAAGACCTCGTTGGCAAATGGACCGAAGATGAGCCAGAACAATGGCTCGAAGAGATCGAATTCCTCTTCGAGACCTAAGAATAATCCCAAAAATAACTATGAATACCTTCCAAAAATGGCTTAATTTATTCAGAAATAAGCTAATAATGTGTTAACACTCACCAAACCGCGACGGTGCAGTACTTCTGAAAAAAAAAAAAAAAATAGAGGTATTATTTATTGTAATAAACTGATCGATGTCATTAGTGTGGGACATTGTATCCAGACTGTAACTTTTTATTTTTACACACACACGCACCCTCTCTCTCTCTCTCTCTCTCTCTCTCTCTCTCTCTCTCTCTCTCTCTCTCTCTCTCTCTCTCTCAGACTCTTACCATGTGACTGTTGATAAGAAACCGAGTCGTTCCATCATTCCAAAGCAAATCAGGGGTTGGCAGCAGAGTCCAGCGGAGGTAGAGAGAGAGGGAGGAAGGGAGGGAGGCATTAAGCCCTGGCACTAGGACGACCTCGGCGTAGCAACCCAAGAGGTCGTGGTTATGGTGGTCCGTGTCACAGGAGTCATCGTGCCAACTTTCCTTTGACTCTCTCGCCCACAACTCCCTTTGCCCAGCGATAAAGCCTTCGAGGCAGTTTTAGAATTAGGTTGGAAATAAGGAAAGAGTAACTTGAGATTTCTCACTTTCTTCTGCTCAACCAGGACTAAGATCGGTCAGCCAGAAAGCGGCCATTGTTTTATTGCTTTCCCTCCTACGTCTCTCGGGCCACACGACCCGTATACTGAAATGACGTTATTACTCTTTATTTGTAAATAGATTGTGTTTTAGCACACATTTTTCTGTATTGCATCAAACACGAATTTACTAATAAAGGTTACTTTCATACTTGGCTGAAGGACATCCTACCGGAGGTTACTGAAGAAATTAGGTGACTCCTGTTTTTCATTCATTAAGGAAAACTTTAATTAAACAAAGAAGCAACAAGACTCATTTCATTACATGAAACTGGAAATTTTTTTCGATGCAAATATATAATCTGAATCTGGTGATATTTTGTCTTCAGTGTGTCAAAATTTCACATAACATTATTAATAATTCGAAATATCAGTAACGCACATATATATTTATATATTCTGACTAATTTCGTCTTGGATAGCAAACAGCCCAACAATGCTTTACTAAATTAATTTAACTTTGTGTGAAATGTTGTAAATTTAAATTCAACAAGATATATTACTTTTAGATTTTGTAACTGCCATGGCCTATCTCCTGTCACCAATATTCAGTAGACCATAAACATGCAGCATTTTCAAATCATTAAAAAATGACACATGCAGATTCAAAAACAAACGATGTCCGCATAAACTCTCCTTTGGAGCTCGACCCACAAAAATGTTTATACCTTGATTTTTTTCGGAGCAGAATATCTGGCAATATTGTTCCATAAAATATGAAATGGTTATGGTTTGCTGACGACAGGATATTTACTTGGCAGGGAAACGAAAATGTAAACACTTTCCTTAATAAACTAAATGAACTGATACCATCCATGAAA
>JANJGK010001552.1:15000-20000 GCA_039081455.1 Macrobrachium rosenbergii | reverse complement strand
CTCATTTCACCGATGAAATCCCTTCCACGTGGAAAGGACGTCCACAGAAGAACCTCTCGTGAGGATCAACTTTTCTTGCGAAAGAGAAAAAAAATACAAATGTAAAATGATAATGAAGAAAAAATACAGTTGTAATATAATAACAAAGGAAAAAATACAAATGTAAAATAATAATAAAGATAAAAACACAATTGTAAAATAATAATAATAAAAGAATAAAATACAAATGTAAAATGATAATAATAAAATGAAAAATACTAACGTTAAATAATAATAAAGATAAAAAATACAAATGTCATATGACAATAAATAAATAAAGATGAATTCGACCAACGTAGGACCAGGCAAAAAAAGGTTATTTAAAGACAAATTATCAGTAATAAGAATATTTATAAAAAAAACAGTATAAACGAATGCCCTTTTATGACACTTATCAGCGTCTGGCATTATGTTCAGCTAAGACCACAGGAATAATTAAAGAAAGTGTAAGGGACCGCATGGAGGTCCTATGGGCACACGTGCGTGTGAGTCAGCCATCGGACAAAACAAGACAACAAAGCGTCCCGCGTCTCTCTCTCTCTCTCTCTCTCTCTCTCTCTCTCTCTCTCTCTCTCTCTCTCTCTCTCCATGTGTCAGCGGCGATCGCTCAAAGGAACGCAACTTCTACCATACAATATTCCTGTCTATTTCTCTCTAACCATTGTTGTCTCGATTCATGTACAATCACCACTACTTGCATTGCCATGCAAGCATTCCGATCATGCACTCATAATGTTCCACCGAATCTTCTGTATCAAACTGTATGCATGTTCCTGTTTGTGAAGACACCAAACGTCTCGTCATTTCACACATATTACGCTACTGCATTGTATTCATTAATCTGTCTCGAATCTCATGCAAATGTCCATATGTGGAATTTCATGGCCTTTCCATTGATATATGTTTTATCATTGTACGTTTATTATGTCTCTCACAATCGCCGTCTGTTTGTCTGTCGACAAGCACAGATGTCTGAAACATAATATCTGTTTTGCCTAGTCTGTGAGTAGAAACTACATCGCGGCTCGCGCCAGCCAATAACAACCTTGTAGATTCTGTACGTTCATTCAGTAAGGAACCAGCAATAAACGAGACAACACCCAGCCAGAGTGTCACTCAATACCTTCCTTACAAAAGAAGTAATCAGCGCTTTCACGAGAGAGAGAGAGAGAGAGAGAGAGAGAGAGAGAGAGAGAGAGAGAGAGAGAGAGAGAGAGAGAGAGAGAGAGGGGGGGGGGAGGGGGAAACGCGATGAAATAACATGAAAGAGCTACCTGTTTCTATCCTTTATTTTTCCTGTGGTCTTAGCTGAATAAACGAATGGGTGTCAACAGGAAAATGAACATAGGAGGTGAAACATAGAAAAAAGAATATACCTTACATTATATTGCCGAATAGCAAAATGGAAGGCCGGACATAGAGAAAAATATCAGTATTTTACCGCGAGAGATAAATCTAAATATTTCAATTGCTCCTGCTCGTAAAAATTTGGGAAAACTTTGGAGTTTCCTAAAAGATAAAAGACGGGAAAAAAAGTTTTCTTTGAAAACCTAATTTTCCAGGAAATTCAAGGATAAAATTAACAGAAAAATATAAAATACAAAAGAAAATCATTAGCAAATGAATAATACAGAATTGAAGACAAAACAAAATGGAGAGAAAAGTGAAGAAAATGAGGTTTAGTCCAACCATGATCAATATGATAGCACAGATAAAACCCTTGCAACAGGTAATCAATCAAGTGCAGGGGAAGAGGAAAGCGAACACTGGTTAAAGCAACACAAACAGAGACATGAAAACTTCAGGATGAGGAGAATGTAGACAGAAATAATAGTTGAGCACAAAGAAAAACCGAACGGCGTAATCATTATTTGAAAAAAAAAAACCAACATACTGGCCAGTAAACACGAAAAAATTAGGCTTCTGTCGGAATGAAAGAGAAAAAATAGACTTTAACTGGAAAAATTATACTACGGAAATAGTCCTCAGTCGCAATAAGAGTCTTCACACTCCTTTACAGACTGGGAACAGGGAATGGAATATAGAATTCTGGCCCAAGGCCATGCACTGGGACATAGGAGGTCATTCAGCGCTGAAAGGGAAACAGAGTAAAGAAGGTCTGAAAGGTGTAACAGGAGGAAAACCTCAAAGCAGTTGCACTATGAAACAATCGGCAAGAGAGGGTTAGGGAAAGTAAGGTTGAAGAAAGAGAATATCAACGGAGGTACAATAAAAGGAATGAAAGGGGTTGCAGCTAGGGGCCGAAAGGACGCTGCAAAGAACCTTAAGTAATGCCTACAGTGCACCGCATGAGGTGCACTGTATGCACTACCCCCTATGGAAAGTGGGGTGGGAAGAACGTCGAAGATATGAAAAAGGATGAACTCCATTTCCTGCTCTTGAAGACTCTGGATACTGGACGCCACTCATCCATCTCTTCACTGCACTGGTAAAGATGCGATCTACAACACTGAAGACGAATGGGCAACACTGGAGTGTGAAAAGGGCAATATGTCACGCGTTACTCCAAACTATCAACCAATCAGACCATTGATCATTGAGAGAGAGAGAGAGAGAGAGAGAGAGAGAGAGAGAGAGAGAGAGAGAGAGAGAGAGAGAGAGAGAGGGGGGGGGGCGGCGATCTGTGTGCATATGCACTGAAAATATTTTAACTTTTGATGTTTAATTTCCATTAAATAAGATCAAGATGGAGGCACTTACATTCTATAAAATTACCCCCCCCCCCCAACACCCTAATCTCTCTCTCTTTCTCATTCTCTCTCTTTGGTCATTTGTTACGTTTTACACTATGGTAATTTTTTTTTTTACTCTCTCATACAAAAGATGTTGTTTATGAACTCAGTCGAATTCCTGCTCTAGAACAGAACAGAATAGAAGAGGAACCTCGTCTTGAAGCTGACTCTAATAACGCCATTGCAAGAAAGGCTTTGGATGTCCCTTCCCTCTCAGCGTCTGTCTCGTGTTCTCAGGCGTCGTTTATACATCATTAATATTATACCCACCTTTATCCTTTGGTATAAAGAACTTAAAGAGTGTACTTCTCGACGAACATCTCAAGTGTTAAGAGTGAAAGCATCTATCGATGGAACAGAATAGAATACAGAATTTAGGCCAAAGGCCAAGCGCTGGGACCTATGAGGTCATTCAGAGCTGAAAAGGAAATTGACTGTAAGAAGGTTACAAAGGTGTACAGGAGGAAAACTTCGCAGCTGCATTAAGAAACAATTTTTAGAGAGGGTGGAAAGTCAGATGAAAGAAAGATTATGAACGGAGGTACAGTAAAAGGAATGAAAGGAGTTGCAGCTAGGGGCCGAAGAGACGCTGCCAAAATCCTTAAGTAATTGCCTACAGTGCACCCAATCAGGTGCACTGACGGCACTAACCTCCTGCGAGGGTCTCGTAAGGATGAATGCACACTGCAGTAAAACATGCCGGCAACTTATCGCATACATACCACAAACAAGTTGAATACGAGTCAGCGACTTATTGGTGGTCCTAATCAGAACTTCATATGATTATCTAGCTTTTGCCAAAGATTTGTTCTCAAATGTATCGATTGTATAAAAATACAAGACAATACATCTGACTTTCAAAATATCCTGTTCCCTTCGTAGAGACAGAGCGGCCGCCTTGTTCCAGGCTACTCTGCTGTTTTGCCTTTTTTCCTGAAACATTTGATGGACACTGGTTGTTTGTTTGCCTGTTGTCGTTCATCTTTTGGAAGGTCAAGTTGCCTCTTTGTCACCGAATAGCTGTTAGCACCAGTTGCGTTTCCTGCTTTTTAGATATTCTTCTTGGATACGAACAGATGAAAGGTCGATATCGCGAAGATGCTGCCAAAGTTGAAAATATCCTGTTAAGGAGAGGCGAATTCTGATAATGCAAGAAAAACGCAACTCTGAATTTTATTAACCATCAGTATCCGTGAACTCTCCTGTATATTGTTGCCAATTCACAGCAAAATAGATTATTCTCCCATTATCAAAAAAGTAAATAGAAAATGAAAACTCTCTAAAACCTCGTCCGGTTTCGCAAAGGACGAATAAAATTGAGGCCTAAAGAAATGAGACGAACCTCAAATATCGCTACGAAAGTTCAAATTCGTCAGACAAACAGGACCTTCAGTCATTCCAAACGATCATCCAGAAAAAGAAGCCTTGATAAAGCAGGGTATAGAATTAAATATAATAATAACCATGTAGATAACTAGACAAAAAGATAAAATTACAGGTATTTCTTGCATTCGTGTGTGTGGTGAGCATATTCGAAACCTCAGATAAATAATGCAGTCAGTTTTCGCATTAGTTACTTAATAAACGGGAAAAATATATTTCCCGATCAACATCCACCCAGTGAGCTGAGTTATTTCAGAGCAATACAAAAGTTGACCGATAAGGGGGATTAGTCAAAATCATATAATGAGATATTATCCTATTAGAAGGTATTTTTTTTTCAAATGCGATGTAAAACGATGTTCTAATTTCAAGTGTATGGAACTCCGCCTATCATGAAAAAGTCAAGGACGGTATAACGCAAAGACGAAAGCTCCCATGAATACACAAGTACAAAATGCGTCGAAGTTTCTTCGTTGTAATCGAGTTTTCTGTACAACGTATAGTGCTGTATGAAACTCTCAGCCACGGCCCATGAAACTCAGTTGCAGCCATGAAGCTTTCAGTTACGGCCCGGTGGTTTCCAGACGCACGATTAGGGCTAATAACCTTGAATAAAATAAAAACTACTGAGGCTAGAGGACTGCTCTTTGTATGTTTGATGAATGGAGGTGGATGATCAACATACCAATTTGAAGCCCTCTAGCCTCAGTAGTTTTTAAGATCTGAGGGCGGACAGGAAAAGTGCGGACGGACAGACAAATAGCCATCTCTATAACAGTTTTCTTTTACAGAAAACTAAAAATGATATATGTAGCAGTGTAATAA
>JANJGK010001552.1:0-10000 GCA_039081455.1 Macrobrachium rosenbergii | reverse complement strand
TCATCATATCTTAAAACTTAAAAGAATATTGAGGCCAAATACGATTCATTAAATTTCAATTACACATTACTTAACACAGGGGACAAATAATCACTCCTTTACATAATTTGTGTCGGCAAAACTTCTCATTATAAATGAAACGGGTATGTAGCACGAAAACAAGACCGAAATCATTTTAATCATCAAAGTAAATACACATTTGAATGCCTCTAC
The DNA here is from genome assembly GCA_039081455.1 of Macrobrachium rosenbergii. Lineage (NCBI taxonomy): Eukaryota > Metazoa > Arthropoda > Malacostraca > Decapoda > Palaemonidae > Macrobrachium > Macrobrachium rosenbergii. The sequence goes on along the minus strand of JANJGK010001552.1, from coordinate 9,787 downwards.
CTTTAGAAAAAAAAACTTTAGTGAAAGGTTCAATATTTGGATCTTATAAACATTTCGGCTAAAATTATGACCACAACATTTGAAATTCGAATTTCAGCCATTGAAAAAAAGATGATCCAGTACATGTTGAAACAGCAACAACCCAAAGGTAGACGGAGACGCCTACAAAGAATGACAGTCGGATCCACGTGGAAGGATCATTAACCAGTGTCGTGGAGTAAGTCTTCAGGAAGTTTCTGAATGAAATCAGGACATAAGTGAATTGCAGAGCTGCATTTCGAAGCCTCCTCATCTTCAGAGGGTAACAAAAGCATAGGAACCTGGTTTTCCGAGTCCCACCCATCTCCCCCGTAGGGGGCTAGTGACATCAGTGCACCTCATGCGGTGCACTGTAGGCATTACTTATGGTTCTCTGCAACGTCCCTTCGGCCCCTAGCTGCAACCCCTTTCATTTCATTAACTGTACCCCCGTTCATATTCTCTTTCTACCACCTTACTTTCCATCCTCTCCTAACAACTGGTTCATAATGCAACTGCGGTTTTCCTCCTGTTACTCCTCTCAAACCTTTTTTACTGTCAATTTCCGTTTCAGCGCTGAATGACCTCATAGGCCCCAGCGCTTGGCCTTTGGACTAAATTCTATACTCTATCATTAGTGCTGTTGGAACTTTAACTTATAAATTATCCCATTTTTAGGCCGAGCCTCTGCAGTCTGTTGCTGGGTCTACAACACAGTCACGTGATAAGAATTAGGTGGATTTTGTAGAAAAATACAAAACAGGAAACTGAACAATTATGAAATAACAGTTGGCTTTTAGGTAAATAGTTAGTTCACATGTGTATCTGTGGCCCCGTACATCTTTACTTTGAAGAATGCAAGTATTATATTTATGCCTGATTAGATTTAGTAGTTTATAAAATTGTTTTCTTTTAACGGTTTGATCAATAAAAATTTGCTATGCAAATGTAGATAATTGGTGGCGTCTGTAAAAGTCGAATTACTAATTTCATTTCCCCTTATGATTTTTTTCTGGTCAGATATGATGGTAATTCTTTTGATATTTGGGATAACCTCAATATTCATTACCTTACAGAAGGAAAATCATGGATGTGTTCATTTCTGGATGTATGTTTCAGGGAAACTGGGAATGCTTTTAAATTCAGAATATAACACAACCATGCTAATATTAATTTCATAATTACTTCTCTTTCCATTCAAATACCCTAAAGCATTCAACTCCAGGAACAACTTTTTAAATGGAACTTAGAATTGTTAGTCCTGACCACATGAATGAATAGGGAAACATTATTACCTGTATAGGTAGAGATAATGGCTATTACAGAAAGAATGTTTCAGATTTTCAAAATGGTCTTTTATCCCCACTTGACATTCAAGAAGTTTTCTTTTATTTCAAGTTACAATTGGTGAGATGTTAATAAGAAACTGCTCCAAATAGGAAGAAAATGTTATTAATGAGATATCACGTTTTTTGATACATCTAAAAGCGCACAGAGGAGAAGAACCAACTTGCCTCTTCTACCCAACACCACCTTTGTTGTTTACTACAAATAATGAAGGAAATGTTATTAATGTGCACAATGATCGCTTCGGTAGTGCAATACGTTAGGACAGGGGTAAAGGTCCGTTTGCAGGAAAGAAACATAAAAATTATAGCCAGAGGCCAAGCGCTGGGTCCTTATGAGGTCATTCAACACTGAAACGGAAATTGAGAGAACAAGTTTTAAGGGTGTAACAGGAGGAAAACCTCGCAGTTGCACTATGAAACAACTGTTAGCAGAGGGTAGAAACTAAGATGGAAGAAAGAGAATAAGAATGGAGGTACAGTAAAGGAATGAAAGTGGGAGCAGCTAGGGGCCGAAGGGACGCTGCAAAGAACCTCAAGTAATGCCTGCAGTGTGTAGTGATAGCTAAGAATTCTGAATATTCTAAATGTTAACCAAAATAACGAGAGAGAGAGAAAGAGAGAAACCTTCCATTGTTAGACATTGATAGTTAGAGAGAAAGGGAGAGAGAGATTCAGAAGAAACGAAGAGAGAGAGAGAGAGAGAGAGAGAGAGAGAGAGAGAGAGAGAGAGAGAGAGAGAGAGAGAGAGAGAGAGAGAGAGAGAGAGAAAAAAGCAAACCCGGATAGGTTACAGAAACAGGGCGAGTATAATCGCTGAAATCCTTGAAGGAATGACGATGGAAGCAAAGGTGTCATGAATACGTAGCCAAACATTGGCGCGGCGCTGGCAAAAGTTAATCACATCGAAATCGTTAAACAACCTCACCTGTGAAGCTTAGCTATGCGAATCGAGCCGGAAATCTTAGATTTCCGGTGACGTGATTAGTTCCACTTACTAAGGAGGAGTTAATTGTTCTGACTGCACCCAGAGGAAGTCTTTAGATAACTTCAACCAATTAAGCGTCAAAGAAAGGTGGGGCAGAAACAAGATCCCCGCCTACTGGGGGTTGGACAATCGACTTCCAAAAATCCTTAAGAAGTCCAATTGTGAGGGTGAGCAGCAGATAAGAGAAGAGAAGAGAAGAAAAGACAGCAGAGAAGGAGCACACAAGGAGCAGCTAAGGCACAAAGAAGAAGGCGTGAGGTTGCAAGCCTCACCATTTGTGGGTTAATAAGAAGACAGGCTCACATTGACTCACCCTATACTCGTACTTTGTACTGCATATCACCTTGTACTTCTATTGTAAGGTTATTTCTTTGGTGCTAATGAAGGAAGAAAAATTAATTGTGTCTTCTTAAAGCCCCCTGGGAAAAACTACGCTACTACATAACAAAGTTAAAAAGATCAACATTTATAAAGAAGAAATCTTCTTAAACGAACAGCAGATATAAACAGAAGAATAAAATAAACAAATGAAGATTACATAAATGGTGCCAGCTGAAGGGGATCCAATAAGAGAGAAAGACCGCCTGCAGGTGTGAAGGAAGGACGCACACAAGAAACTCACAACAGTCTCCGTGAAACGACAACCAGTGAAACAGAACCACAAATCATAACAAGTGTTGAAGTGAATCATAACAACGGCGAACGACATCGCAAGCATCCAGTAACACCTTCAACTTTCAAAAACAACAAGTGAACGTCTGAATGTCTACAGTGAACGTATCCTGGACGCATCCTGAAGGCAGTGGCAGACCGTATCCTGAAGGCAGCATCTACAAGAGAACGGCAGCGAAAACAGTGAAAGTCGGCAGCAGTGAAAGTCAGCAGCATAAGCAGTGAATGTCGGCAGCAGTGAAAGTCAGCAGCGAAAGCAGTGAAAGTCGGCAGCGAACGCTGCAACGAAATTGTGTTGGTCGCGAAAGTGATAAAAAGGCAGCAGTTAACAGAACAACAACAGATTTAAGATTGGAGGACGGCAACAGAAAATATGTAAAAAAGTTCTCTCTCTCAGTGAATGTATTTTTCTCATAATCTCTCTCATAAGGTATAAGACTTTTATGATTATCTCTTTCTAAAGGTATATCATTTTTAATTCTCTCTCAACAATATTTTTTATGTTGTTGATTTTTTTTGAGATTTGATAAATAGAAAGATTTTCACATATTATGATTTTTATGATGTATTTTTGAATATTGTTGAGTATTTTGGGTATAGATTTTCATATGATTTTAGAATACCAGTGTAATGCAGAGTCCTTTTGATGCATTGAGGGATGCAATTAGAAATAGTCCTTATCGTTTATGGCAAACAGCAGATAGACAAAGTCGAATTCCAGTGCCAAGTTCACAAGTATCAATAACTCAAGGAAGTACTAACATAAGTAGCAATAACAATAACACTACCTATACTAACACATTTCAGTTCAGAACAATGGCGCAAGCAGCAATCATTACGCTAGCCACAGGATTCTGTGGATGAGTGGAAAGTTCAAATCCTGACAAAATTAGATTAGAATCATTTTCTGTGAACCAATGGTTAGTGGGCGCAGACAGTCGTTCTTATCTCCACAAACAGAGTAACAGATGAAAGAACAAAGATAAACGAAGCCTTGCTTTTCGATAGTTCAGAAAAGGGTGATGCACACACAGCTCTGAATTCAGTTAGATTCAACAACATAACCACATATGCTGAGTTTAAAAGAATCTGCTTATCAATATGGGATTACGACGGGGAATCAATAGCAAACCTTCACATTGATATCGAAGAAGCAACACACAAAGTGATAAAGACTTGAGGAAAACAAACATTACCATAGGAGGTAAGAATGATTTTGGCGATACAGAAACTGATTTAGTCAGTTCAAGATATGTGTTAAATTACTTGTCATCTGGAACAATGTATAACACTTGGAAAAAAAGCGAAGAAAGCGTTCAAGAAAGTTAAGATTGATCCTAAAAGTGATAGCCTTACCGCTTTAATAGCAATGAGACAAGAAATTCGGAAGAAAGAGACAGATTTTCTAAGGAATTTGTACGATAACAGAAACACAAAATGAAAGGAAAGGTAGAAATGCCAATGAGTCATGTAGAGGAAATACCATGTACAAGAATTATTCAGGACAGGTAGGAAATAGACAAACTTCCTTGCAAAGGAACTATGCACAAAATACCCGAGGGAAGTGGAATCCAAACCAGAAAGGAAGACAGAATGCATCGAGGAATGGAGAATTCCACGGTCCACCCATGAGCTATCATACCAGTCAATATCCAAACATGAAAATTCAAAACCAGAAAATTATGCAGCTCAAGGAGCTAGACCAAAAATAATATGTGAAAACTGCGGGTTTACAAACCATTCCACTAATGAATGCAGAAAGCCTAAAATCTGCACAGTTTGCAAAAAGATCAGGCATTTAACTTAGTACTGTTGGTTCAATAATAAGGAAGCCAATAAAGAAACTGTAGAGATAAGTAACAGTCGCCCGAAAATAAATAAAGCCTCTAACCAGTGACAATTAACCCCTCTACATAGAAAAGAAAGTAAACCACTTCAAGGAGATGAAAGAGAAAAAGAAAAAATAATTACAAGGGAAAATGAAGGTTCATCCGCATTTTCATATTTACACAGCAAAGAAGTAATATTTTCCATGAAAGAGGAAAGAATAAATAGAAAGGATCTGCCTATAGTAAAAATTCCAATAAATGGAAAGACATGCACAGTACTCATTGATTCAGGTAGCACTGTAAATATAATTCATAAAATAACTTTAACTAGATATTTAGGCATTGCAGAAACTCAGATTCAGAGTCAAAGTAGAGTAATAGAAGGAGTATCAGGGAAACCGATTAAAAGTCAAGAAAATGTGAACCTAGAAATTTATATAACAAATTTATTGAAAATTTCTTACTTTTAGAAGACAGATTTTTTCCCGCACAAGTATTATTTTCATTTAAATCAATGATGAGATGTGGAGTGATATTAGATTGTAGTGAAGGCAAGATTAGCCTGAAACCAGATAGTCAGAAGAGCGAATGTTCTGAGCTTGACGAAGAAAAGTTTCACCCAAATCTGATCAATTTGTCTGAGACAGTTTCGACAAGCGAAATGAACATACAGGAAAGACAGATAAGAAACAATAGCAAGAAAGATAAAATGAAAATAGACAGAAAAGAGGAATTCCCGCGATCCCAGAATACAGAATTGTTGAGAAGTGCACATCTCAACAATACACATATAGATGATCTACACTCCGATTTCAGTAATGACTCAGATATGAATAGTGGTGATCACCAAAACACTGAATCTCACGAAAATCAAGGCGCCTATACTTATGATTGCAGCAATGTTTGCATTTAAGATGGTCAATGCGAGACGTCAGGTTTTGCCTGTTAATTTAATTTACGACTACCGTCAGTCCTTTGGGCAATTAACCCAAAGCGATTCAAGGCAGCCAAATTACCTTTGCGCACGAGCGCTTTGAATATCGAGGCTTTATTATCGGTTTCTGATGAGAGTCAGGGACGTCCGAGAGACGTCTATTTTCTGGAAAAATCTGTTTTGTTTACTTCTGAACTTATTTGAGAGTTTTGGCCAGTTATAGAGACAAATGCTTTTCGTCTATTGTTAGTAAAGAATTGTTAATAGGGATTCCTGTGCAAAAGACAATGCCTGCGTATAGTGTTAGTCTGTTATCTGAATAATTTTGGACATAAACCTCGCAGTTATTATTGTTCATGTGGATTAGTGAATTATCCATTCTGACAAAATCTGGCAATTCTTCATTCAATAATAGAACATCCTTACCCGTTACATACTCTTTTGATCTCAAATATATCTTTGTTAAACATTTTGGATACAAAGTTACTGCTCTGTTGAGTATAAATTGTACTTTATTATCATCAGCTGGGCTAACACAACATATTTCTTCTTCTTTTGTGTCTGAAAAATAGCAAAGTTCTGCATCTCCAGTAGTTTCTTCTGTTACTTCTATTATACTGTACTATTTATGTCTGATTTATTTATTTTATCTAAGAGTAATACTTCATTTAGTATTTTTCCTTCACAATTCATTACTACTGCAGAGCAGACGTTGTTGGAGAATATCTCCTTTCGTGACGGAGCGTCTCACAGTAGCGGTATACTGAACGAGGCACAAGAGGAGGAGGCAGCAATTATACAAAACAAGAAGGTCAGTGGAAGCGTATTCGGCGAAAGCCGGAGAAGGAAGACTAATGAGAAAATACCTGAACAGAAATATAGAATTTAGGCCAAAGGCCAAGCACTGGGACCTATGAGGTCAGAAGTTGACAGAACCAAAGTCTGAAAGGTGTAACAAGAGGTAAACCTCGCAGTCGCACTATGAAATAATTGCTAGGGGGTGGGGAAGTCAGATGGAAGAAAGAGAATATGAACGGAGGCACAGTAAAGGGAATGAAAGAGGTTGCAGCTAGGTACCAAAGGGACGCTGCAAAGGACCTTAAATAATGCCTACAGTGCACCACGTGAGGTGCACTGACGGCACTAAACCCCCCACGGGGAGTGGACTGGTAGGTGAGAGTCTGGGAGCGAACTCGGACCCAAGCAGTAATCGTCAGTCAAGCGCTGCACCTTTCAACCAAGGCGACCTTTGACCCTCTGTAGCCCTTTCAGAGGAGTCTAACTCTCCCCGACCTGAGCGGATTTGAAATCGGGACCAGGCAGTGAAAGTGGAAGGAGCTCTGGTGGCACCACTTGGCTTTGTCGAGATTTCGCTACATTTTCCTAATTTTCTCATACTACATCATACTACATATGAAAAATATGAAGAACAAAACGATTTCCTTGTGTCTATTATACGCTTAGTCTTCGTTTTTCGATGTCTAAATATTTTTTTTCTTTTTTCTTTATTATATCAAGATATTATAAGCACAGCCTCCGTTACTTAAAAGGTTTAAATATTTTCTCCAAGAGAAAAACTAACACTGTCAAATACATGTAGGACATAAAGTTGAATAAAATGACGAATAGATGTCATTTCATTTGCATGAGTTCTCTCCCTATTCAAAATTACCTCATCAGATTATCCTCATCACATTACTCATGATACGGACTGTTGTTCCCTTCATAATTTGTTTGTTCCAGTTGTTCGCTCATAATCTAATCTCCGCCACAACTGATATTAGGAAATGAGTAACAGCTGACACAATATGTCAAGAGAATATTTCAGACGAAAAGAACTCAGTATGTAGTAGATGATAATAATAATAATAATAATAATAATAATAATAATAATAATAATAATATCCTTTATTTCAGCTCAGGTCCATATGCATGAAACATACAAATACAAGTTCTTCGTTGGAGGGGTGGATAGAGATGTCGCCTGGCACACTGTTGGCCCAGCGTTCGACTCTCCTACCCGCCCCGCCCAATGAAGAATTAGAGGAATTTATTTCTGGTGATAGAAATTCATTTCTCGTCATAATGTGGTTCGGATCCCACAATAAGCTGTAGGTCCCGTTGCTAGGTAACCAGTTGGTTCTTAGCCACGTAAAAATAAATCTAATCCTTCGGGCCAGCCCTCTCTAGGAGAGCTGTTAATCAGCTCCTCAGTGGTCTGGTTAAACTAAGATATACTTAACTTAACTTAACATACAAATACAAGACACACAATGCAGACACATAAGATAACAAGATATATAAAAATAATAATGGGCAGTATCCACACATTTGCTGAAGAAGCAGAAAAAATAGAATCCATAATAATGGTAATGACAGTAATTATAAGTAGAATAATAGTAAAAAAAAATATTAAAAATGATAACAATTAATAATACAGATTGCAGACGATTCGTTTCCAGCTGGGGACCTTAGGTGGTTACAGAAGTTAGGTCCAGAAGGCTAAATACGAAAATTGATAATTGCAAAACTCTACAATGATATTATTAACGGTAATAATAAAAAAGGAAAAATGCCAATAGTAACAAGAAACGCAGAAAATATAATAATAATAATAATAATAATAATAATAATAATAATAATAATAATAATAATAATAATAATAATAATAATGAGAGATTCTAGAGATGACACTTCATAATTGCAAAAATAGAGAGTCAGTCATTTAAGGAACAGACGCCTCATTATTCCATCTTTCCCACAATTTAGACCTTCTTGCCTCACTGCTTAGAATGGTTTGTATGAGCGAATTGCTGTTGCTTCTCAGTCGGGTGATCATATTGGATATTTTCGCCTCACAATGATTTTCAAATTATCGTGGCGGTTTTCTATGAACATCTGCGTGGCTGAGTGATAGCGAGGAGTGTTTGTGAGGCGTCTCAGAATGTCATTGTGAACACCAGTGATACGTCTCATGGTCTCTCGGGTATAGGTCGTCCAAAGGGAACACCCATATATACTGTAGCAGTACGAACGCAAGAGCAGCAGTTTCGTGCCCCGGTGACAGGAGGCAAACCTCCTTGCAATCATGTTGCCAGTTGCACATAGTTTACGACGCCTCTGTTCTATGTCTGCCGTATCTTTTAGGTCGTCCGTGATAATGTGTCCCAAATACGGAAATTCATGCACGAATTCCAGACGATGATTTCCGAGGAAAATTTGCGGTTCTGCAATATGCTTAAGCGGTCTCGGGAGCAGCGACATACACTGGGTCTTGGTTTCGTTGTATAGGATATCAAATTCCTCTGCATATTGACGGCAGGTGCCGATGAGTCGCTGGAGACCTTGTACTCTTGGGGAAATCAGAACCATATCGTCGGTGTAACAGAGGTTGTTTATTGTTGTTTCGTTGATAGTGCATCCAATTAGGAGTGAGTTCAGTTTGACATTCAGGGCATCTGTGTACGTGTTAAACAGGTATGGAGAGAGAATGCCCCCTTGCTGAAGCAAGTTTAGGGAGCCGAAGGTGTACAACAGTACGTTACCTCATTTGACACAGAATTGCTGTGTGGAGAACCAACAACATAAGATGCCAATTAAATATAGAGGTGTGCTTCGTTTGTGCAGTTTCAGGAAGAGCTTCAGGTGGTTTACTCTGTCAAATGCTTTTCTCACATCTACAAAACATAGGAAAACAGGAGAGACAGGAAAACAGGATGTAGCTGCAGGTGCCGGTTGAGTGGTTTGCTTTACAGCCAAACTGGTTGTCAGTAGTGTGTAGACTGGGGAGAGGTCTCACTGGAAGAACTGACTCAAGTATCTTCGACGTCATTGTAGTAATTGCAATCGCGCGATAATTGCCAGGGTCAGCTGCATCCTTTAGCTTGTTTTTTATTAATGGTATTAAGTGAACTAAGAGTAGGGAGTCTGGGAGAAACTGGTGAATTATGCACGAACTGAACAGAGCAGCTAGCAAAATGTACATTATCGGATGGCAGAA
>JANJGK010001550.1:62500-186552 GCA_039081455.1 Macrobrachium rosenbergii | reverse complement strand
GCCTTCCTACAGGATTTTTTGGGCCTTCCTACAGGATTTTTTGGGCCTTCCTACAGGATTTTTTTGGGCCTTCCTACAGGATTTTTTGGGCCTTCCTACAGGATTTTTTTGGCCTTCCTACAGGATTTTTTGGGCCTTTCTACAGGATTTTTTGGGCCTTCCTACAGGATTTTTTGGGCCTTTCTACAGGATTTTTTGGGCCTTCCTACAGGATTTTTTGGGCCTTCCTACAGGATTTTTTGGGCCTTCCTACAGGATTTTTTTGGGCCTTCCTACAGGATTTTTTGGGCCTTCCTACAGGATTTTTTTGGGCCTTCCTACAGGATTTTTTGGGCCTTTCTACAGGATTTTTTGGGCCTTCCTACAGGATTTTTTGGGCCTTCCTACAGGATTTTTTGGGCCTTCCTACAGGATTTTTTGGGCCTTCCTACAGGATTTTTTGGGCCTTTCTACAGGATTTTTTGGGCCTTCCTACAGGATTTTTTGGGCCTTTCTACAGGATTTTTTGGGCCTTCCTACAGGATTTTTTGGGCCTTTCCTACAGGATTTTTTGGGCCTTCCTACAGGATTTTTTGGGCCTTCCTACAGGATTTTTTGGGCCTTCCTACAGGATTTTTTGGGCCTTCCTACAGGATTTTTTGGGCCTTCCTACAGGATTTTTTGGGCCTTCCTACAGGATTTTTTGGGCCTTCCTACAGGATTTTTTGGGCCTTCTACAGGATTTTTTGGGCCTTCCTACAGGATTGCCTTCAGATTTTTGGGCCTTCCTACAGGATTTTTTGGGCCTTCCTACAGGATTTTTTGGGCCTTCCTACAGGATTTTTTGGGCCTTCCTACAGGATTTTTTGGGCCTTCTACAGGATTTTTTGGGCCTTCCTACAGGATTTTTTGGGCCTTCTACAGGATTTTTTTGGGCCTTTCCTACAGGATTTTTTGGGCCTTTCCTACAGGATTTTTTGGGCCTTTCTACAGGATTTTTTGGGCCTTCCTACAGGATTTTTTGGGCCTTCCTACAGGATTTTTTGGGCCTTTCTACAGGATTTTTTGGGCCTTTCTACAGGATTTTTTGGGCCTTCCTACAGGATTTTTTGGGCCTTCCTACAGGATTTTTTGGGCCTTCCTACAGGATTTTTTGGGCCTTCCTACAGGATTTTTTGGGCCTTCCTACAGGATTTTTTGGGCCTTCCTACAGGATTTTTTGGGCCTTCTACAGGATTTTTTGGGCCTTTCTACAGGATTTTTTGGGCCTTCCTACAGGATTTTTTGGGCCTTCCTACAGGATTTTTTGGGCCTTCTACAGGATTTTTTGGGCCTTCCTACAGGATTTTTTGGGCCTTCCTACAGGATTTTTTGGGCCTTCCTACAGGATTTTTTGGGCCTTCCTACAGGATTTTTTGGGCCTTCCTACAGGATTTTTTGGGCCTTCCTACAGGATTTTTTGGGCCTTCCTACAGGATTTTTTGGGCCTTCCTACAGGATTTTTTGGGCCTTCCTACAGGATTTTTTGGGCCTTCCTACAGGATTTTTTGGGCCTTCCTACAGGATTTTTTGGGCCTTCCTACAGGATTTTTTGGGCCTTCCTACAGGATTTTTTGGGCCTTCCTACAGGATTTTTTGGGCCTTCCTACAGGATTTTTTGGGCCTTCCTACAGGATTTTTTGGGCCTTCCTACAGGATTTTTTGGGCCTTCCTACAGGATTTTTTGGGCCTCAATTGCTTCCTACAGGATTTTTTGGGCCTTCCTACAGGATTTTTTGGGCCTTCCTACAGGATTTTTTGGGCCTTCCTACAGGATTTTTTGGGCCTTCCTACAGGATTTTTTGGGCCTTCCTACAGGATTTTTTGGGCCTTCCTACAGGATTTTTTGGGCCTTCCTACAGGATTTTTTGGGCCTTCCCTACAGGATTTTTTGGGCCTTCCTACAGGATTTTTTGGGCCTTCCTACAGGATTTTTTGGGCCTTCCTACAGGATTTTTTGGCCTTCCTACAGGATTTTTTGGGCCTTTCTACAGGATTTTTTGGGCCTTCCTACAGGATTTTTTGGGCCTTCCTACAGGATTTTTTGGGCCTTCCTACAGGATTTTTTGGGCCTTTCTACAGGATTTTTTGGGCCTTTCTACAGGATTTTTTGGGCCTTCCTACAGGATTTTTTGGGCCTTTCTACAGGATTTTTTGGGCCTTCCTACAGGATTTTTTGGGCCTTCCTACAGGATTTTTTGGACCTTCCTACAGGATTTTTTGGGCCTTCCTACAGGATTTTTTGGGCCTTCCTACAGGATTTTTTGGGCCTTCCTACAGGATTTTTTGGGCCTTCCTACAGGATTTTTTGGGCCTTCCTACAGGATTTTTTGGGCCTTTCTACAGGATTTTTTGGGCCTTTCTACAGGATTTTTTGGGCCTTTCTACAGGATTTTTTGGGCCTTCCTACAGGATTTTTTGGACCTTCCTACAGGATTTTTTGGGCCTTCCTACAGGATTTTTTGGGCCTTCCTACAGGATTTTTTGGGCCTTCCTACAGGATTTTTTGGACCTTCCTACAGGATTTTTTGGGCCTTCCTACAGGATTTTTTGGGCCTTCCTACAGGATTTTTTGGGCCTTTCTACAGGATTTTTTGGGCCTTCCTACAGGATTTTTTGGGCCTTTCTACAGGATTTTTTGGACCTTCCTACAGGATTTTTTGGGCCTTCCTACAGGATTTTTTGGGCCTTTCTACAGGATTTTTTGGGCCTTCCTACAGGATTTTTTGGGCCTTTCTACAGGATTTTTTGGGCCTTCCTACAGGATTTTTTGGACCTTCCTACAGGATTTTTTGGACCTTCCTACAGGATTTTTTGGGCCTTCCTACAGGATTTTTTGGGCCTTTCTACAGGATTTTTTGGGCCTTCCTACAGGATTTTTTGGGCCTTCCTACAGGATTTTTTGGGCCTTCCTACAGGATTTTTTGGACCTTCCTACAGGATTTTTTGGACCTTCCTACAGGATTTTTTGGACCTTCCTACAGGATTTTTTGGGCCTTCCTGCAGGATTTTTTGGACCTTCCTACAGGATTTTTTTGGCCTTCCTACAGGTTTTTTTTGGCCTTCCTACAGGATTTTTTGGACCTTCCTACAGGTTTTTTTTGGCCTTCCTACAGGATTTTTTGGACCTTCCTACAGGTTTTTTTTGGCCTTCCTACAGGATTTTTTGGACCTTCCTACAGGATTTTTTGGGCCTTTCTACAGGATTTTTTGGACCTTCCTACAGGATTTTTTTGGCCTTCCTACAGGATTTTTTTGGCCTTCCTACAGGATTTTTTTGGCCTTCCTACAGGATTTTTTTGGCCTTCCTACAGGATTTTTTTGGCCTTCCTACAGGATTTTTTGGACCTTCCTACAGGATTTCTTGGGCCTTCCTGCAGAATTTTTGGGCCTTCCTACAGGATTTTTTGGACCTTCCTACAGGATTTTTTGGGCCTTCCTACAGGATTTTTTGGACCTTCCTACAGGTTTTTTTTGGCCTTCCTACAGGATTTTTTTGGCCTTCCTACAGGATTTTTTGGACCTTCCTACAGGATTTCTTGGGCCTTCCTGCAGAATTTTTGGGCCTTCCTACAGGATTTTTTGGGCCTTCCTACAGGATTTTTTGGGCCTTCCTACAGGATTTTTTGGGCCTTTCTACAGGATTTTTTGGGCCTTCCTACAGGATTTTTTGGGCCTTCCTACAGGATTTTTTGGACCTTCCTACAGGATTTTTTGGGCCTTCCTACAGGATTTTTTGGGCCTTCCTACAGGATTTTTTGGGCCTTCCTACAGGATTTTTTGGGCCTTCCTACAGGATTTTTTGGGCCTTCCTACAGGATTTTTTGGGCCTTTCTACAGGATTTTTTGGGCCTTTCTACAGGATTTTTTGGGCCTTTCTACAGGATTTTTTGGGCCTTCCTACAGGATTTTTTGGACCTTCCTACAGGATTTTTTGGGCCTTTCTACAGGATTTTTTGGGCCTTTCTACAGGATTTTTTGGGCCTTCCTACAGGATTTTTTGGGCCTTCCTACAGGATTTTTTGGGCCTTCCTACAGGATTTTTTGGGCCTTCCTACAGGATTTTTTGGACCTTCCTACAGGATTTTTTGGGCCTTCCTACAGGATTTTTTGGGCCTTCCTACAGGATTTTTTGGGCCTTTCTACAGGATTTTTTGGGCCTTCCTACAGGATTTTTTGGGCCTTTCTACAGGATTTTTTGGACCTTCCTACAGGATTTTTTGGGCCTTCCTACAGGATTTTTTGGGCCTTTCTACAGGATTTTTTGGGCCTTCCTACAGGATTTTTTGGGCCTTTCTACAGGATTTTTTGGGCCTTCCTACAGGATTTTTTGGACCTTCCTACAGGATTTTTTGGACCTTCCTACAGGATTTTTTGGGCCTTCCTACAGGATTTTTTGGGCCTTTCTACAGGATTTTTTGGGCCTTCCTACAGGATTTTTTGGGCCTTCCTACAGGATTTTTTGGGCCTTCCTACAGGATTTTTTGGACCTTCCTACAGGATTTTTTGGACCTTCCTACAGGATTTTTTGGACCTTCCTACAGGATTTTTTGGGCCTTCCTACAGGATTTTTTGGGCCTTTCTACAGGATTTTTTGGACCTTCCTACAGGATTTTTTGGGCCTTCCTACAGGATTTTTTGGGCCTTTCTACAGGATTTTTTGGGCCTTCCTACAGGATTTTTTGGGCCTTCCTACAGGATTTTTTGGGCCTTCCTACAGGATTTTTTGGACCTTCCTACAGGATTTTTTGGGCCTTCCTACAGGATTTTTTGGGCCTTTCTACAGGATTTTTTGGGCCTTCCTACAGGATTTTTTGGGCCTTCCTACAGGATTTTTTGGGCCTTCCTACAGGATTTTTTGGGCCTTTCTACAGGATTTTTTGGGCCTTCCTACAGGATTTTTTGGGCCTTCCTACAGGATTTTTTGGGCCTTCCTACAGGATTTTTTGGGCCTTCCTACAGGATTTTTTGGGCCTTTCTACAGGATTTTTTGGGCCTTCCTACAGGATTTTTTGGGCCTTCCTACAGGATTTTTTGGACCTTCCTACAGGATTTTTTGGGCCTTCCTACAGGATTTTTTGGGCCTTTCTACAGGATTTTTTGGGCCTTCCTACAGGATTTTTTGGGCCTTCCTACAGGATTTTTTGGGCCTTTCTACAGGATTTTTTGGGCCTTTCTACAGGATTTTTTGGGCCTTCCTACAGGATTTTTTGGGCCTTTCTACAGGATTTTTTGGGCCTTTCTACAGGATTTTTTGGGCCTTCCTACAGGATTTTTTGGGCCTTTCTACAGGATTTTTTGGGCCTTTCTACAGGATTTTTTGGGCCTTCCTACAGGATTTTTTGGACCTTCCTACAGGATTTTTTGGGCCTTTCTACAGGATTTTTTGGACCTTCCTACAGGATTTTTTGGGCCTTTCTACAGGATTTTTTGGGCCTTTCTACAGGATTTTTTGGGCCTTCCTACAGGATTTTTTGGGCCTTTCTACAGGATTTTTTGGGCCTTTCTACAGGATTTTTTGGACCTTCCTACAGGATTTTTTGGGCCTTTCTACAGGATTTTTTGGGCCTTTCTACAGGATTTTTTGGGCCTTCCTACAGGATTTTTTGGGCCTTTCTACAGGATTTTTTGGGCCTTCCTACAGGATTTTTTGGGCCTTTCTACAGGATTTTTTGGGCCTTTCTACAGGATTTTTTGGACCTTCCTACAGGATTTTTTGGGCCTTTCTACAGGATTTTTTGGGCCTTTCTACAGGATTTTTTGGGCCTTCCTACAGGATTTTTTGGGCCTTTCTACAGGATTTTTTGGGCCTTTCTACAGGATTTTTTGGGCCTTCCTACAGGATTTTTTGGGCCTTTCTACAGGATTTTTTGGGCCTTTCTACAGGATTTTTTGGGCCTTCCTACAGGATTTTTTGGACCTTCCTACAGGATTTTTTGGGCCTTTCTACAGGATTTTTTGGACCTTCCTACAGGATTTTTTGGGCCTTTCTACAGGATTTTTTGGGCCTTCCTACAGGATTTTTTGGACCTTCCTACAGGATTTTTTGGGCCTTCCTACAGGATTTTTTGGACCTTCCTACAGGATTTTTTGGGCCTTTCTACAGGATTTTTTGGGCCTTCCTACAGGATTTTTTGGGCCTTCCTACAGGATTTTTTGGGCCTTCCTACAGGATTTTTTGGGCCTTTCTACAGGATTTTTTGGACCTTCCTACAGGATTTTTTGGGCCTTCCTACAGGATTTTTTGGGCCTTCCTACAGGATTTTTTGGACCTTCCTACAGGATTTTTTGGGCCTTCCTACAGGATTTTTTGGGCCTTCCTACAGGATTTTTTGGACCTTCCTACAGGATTTTTTGGACCTTCCTACAGGATTTTTTGGGCCTTCCTACAGGATTTTTTGGACCTTCCTACAGGATTTTTTGGACCTTCCTACAGGATTTTTTGGGCCTTTCTACAGGATTTTTTGGACCTTCCTACAGGATTTTTTGGGCCTTCCTACAGGATTTTTTGGGCCTTCCTACAGGATTTTTTGGACCTTCCTACAGGATTTTTTGGGCCTTCCTACAGGATTTTTTGGGCCTTCCTACAGGATTTTTTGGGCCTTTCTACAGGATTTTTTGGGCCTTCCTACAGGATTTTTTGGGCCTTCCTACAGGATTTTTTGGACCTTCCTACAGGATTTTTTGGACCTTCCTACAGGATTTTTTGGGCCTTCCTACAGGATTTTTTGGGCCTTCCTACAGGATTTTTTGGACCTTCCTACAGGATTTTTTGGACCTTCCTACAGGATTTTTTGGGCCTTCCTACAGGATTTTTTGGGCCTTCCTACAGGATTTTTTGGGCCTTTCTACAGGATTTTTTGGGCCTTCCTACAGGATTTTTTGGACCTTCCTACAGGATTTTTTGGGCCTTTCTACAGGATTTTTTGGACCTTCCTACAGGATTTTTTGGACCTTCCTACAGGATTTTTTGGGCCTTCCTACAGGATTTTTTGGACCTTCCTACAGGATTTTTTGGGCCTTTCTACAGGATTTTTTGGGCCTTCCTACAGGATTTTTTGGGCCTTCCTACAGGATTTTTTGGACCTTCCTACAGGATTTTTTGGGCCTTCCTACAGGATTTTTTGGACCTTCCTACAGGATTTTTTGGGCCTTCCTACAGGATTTTTTGGACCTTCCTACAGGATTTTTTGGGCCTTTCTACAGGATTTTTTGGGCCTTCCTACAGGATTTTTTGGGCCTTCCTACAGGATTTTTTGGGCCTTTCTACAGGATTTTTTGGGCCTTTCTACAGGATTTTTTGGACCTTCCTACAGGATTTTTTGGGCCTTCCTACAGGATTTTTTGGGCCTTCCTACAGGATTTTTTGGGCCTTCCTACAGGATTTTTTGGGCCTTCCTACAGGATTTTTTGGGCCTTTCTACAGGATTTTTTGGGCCTTCCTACAGGATTTTTTGGGCCTTCCTACAGGATTTTTTGGGCCTTCCTACAGGATTTTTTGGGCCTTCCTACAGGATTTTTTGGACCTTCCTACAGGATTTTTTGGGCCTTCCTACAGGATTTTTTGGGCCTTTCTACAGGATTTTTTGGGCCTTTCTACAGGATTTTTTGGGCCTTCCTACAGGATTTTTTGGACCTTCCTACAGGATTTTTTGGGCCTTCCTACAGGATTTTTTGGGCCTTCCTACAGGATTTTTTGGGCCTTTCTACAGGATTTTTTGGGCCTTCCTACAGGATTTTTTGGGCCTTCCTACAGGATTTTTTGGGCCTTCCTACAGGATTTTTTGGGCCTTTCTACAGGATTTTTTGGGCCTTCCTACAGGATTTTTTGGGCCTTCCTACAGGATTTTTTGGACCTTCCTACAGGATTTTTTGGGCCTTCCTACAGGATTTTTTGGGCCTTTCTACAGGATTTTTTGGGCCTTCCTACAGGATTTTTTGGGCCTTCCTACAGGATTTTTTGGGCCTTCCTACAGGATTTTTTGGGCCTTCCTACAGGATTTTTTGGACCTTCCTACAGGATTTTTTGGGCCTTCCTACAGGATTTTTTGGACCTTCCTACAGGATTTTTTGGGCCTTCCTACAGGATTTTTTGGACCTTCCTACAGGATTTTTTTGGCCTTCCTACAGGATTTTTTTGGCCTTCCTACAGGATTTTTTGGACCTTCCTACAGGATTTCTTGGGCCTTCCTGCAGAATTTTTGGGCCTTCCTACAGGATTTTTTGGACCTTCCTACAGGATTTTTTGGGCCTTCCTACAGGATTTTTTGGACCTTCCAACAGGATTTTTTGGACCTTCCTACAGGATTTTTTTGGCCTTCCTACAGGATTTTTTGGACCTTCCAACAGGATTTTTTGGACCTTCCAACAGGATTTTTTGGACCTTCCAACAGGATTTTTTGGACCTTCCAACAGGATTTTTTGGGCCTTCCTACAGGATTTTTTGGGCCTTCCTACAGGATTTTTTGGGCCTTTCTACAGGATTTTTTGGGCCTTCCTACAGGATTTTTTGGGCCTTCCTACAGGATTTTTTGGGCCTTCCTACAGGATTTTTTGGGCCTTCCTACAGGATTTTTTGGGCCTTTCTACAGGATTTTTTGGGCCTTCCTACAGGATTTTTTGGGCCTTCCTACAGGATTTTTTGGGCCTTCCTACAGGATTTTTTGGGCCTTCCTACAGGATTTTTTGGGCCTTCCTACAGGATTTTTTGGGCCTTCCTACAGGATTTTTTGGGCCTTTCTACAGGATTTTTTGGGCCTTCCTACAGGATTTTTTGGACCTTCCTACAGGATTTTTTGGGCCTTTCTACAGGATTTTTTGGACCTTCCAACAGGATTTTTTGGGCCTTCCTTCAGGATTTTTTGGGCCTTCCAGCAGGATTTTTTGGGCCTTCCAGCAGGATGTTTTGGACATTCCTTTAGGATTTTTTGGGCCTTCCTACAGGATTTTTTGGGCCTTCCTACAGGATTTTTTGGACCTTCCTCCAGGATGTTTTGGACATTCCTACAGGATGTTTTGGACATTCCTCCAGGATTTTTTGGGCCTTCCCACAGGATTTTTTGGGCCTTCCTACAGGATTTTTTGGGCCTTCCTACAGGATGTTTTGGACATTCCTTCAGGATTTTTTGGGCCTTCCTACAGGATTTTTTGGGCCTTCCAGCAGGATGTTTTGGACATTCCTGCAGGATTTTTTGGGCCTTCCTACAGGATTTTTTGGGCCTTCCTACAGGATTTTTTGGGCCTTCCTACAGGATTTTTTGGGCCTTCCTACAGGATTTTTTGGACATTCCTCCAGGATTTTTTGGGCCTTCCCATAGGATTTTTTGGGCCTTCCTACAGGATTTTCTGGGCCTTCCTACAGGATTTTTTGGGCCTTCCTACAGGATTTTTTGGGCCTTCCTACAGGATTTTTTGGACCTTCATATAGGATGTTTTGGACATTCCTTCAGGATTTTTTGGGCCTTCCTACAGGATTTTTTGGGCCTTCCTACAGGATTTTTTGGGCCTTCCTACAGGATTTTTTGGACATTCCTCCAGGATTTTTTGGGCCTTCCCATAGGATTTTTTGGGCCTTCCTACAGGATTTTCTGGGCCTTCCTACAGGATTTTTTGGGCCTTCCTGCAGGATTTTTTGGGCCTTCCTACAGGATTTTTTGGACCTTCATATAGGATGTTTTGGACATTCCTTCAGGATTTTTTGGGCCTTCCTACAGGATTTTCTGGGCCTTCCTACAGGATTTTTTGGGCCTTCCTGCAGGATTTTTTGAGCCTTCCTACAGGATTTTTTGGGCCTTCCTACAGGATGTTTTGGACATTCCTTCAGGATTTTTTGGGCCTTCCTACAGGATTTTTTGGGCCTTCCAGCAGGATGTTTTGGACATTCCTGCAGGATTTTTTGGGCCTTCCTACAGGATTTTTTGGGCCTTCCTACAGGATTTTTTGGGCCTTCCTACAGGATTTTTTGGGCCTTCCTACAGGATTTTTTGGACATTCCTCCAGGATTTTTTGGGCCTTCCCATAGGATTTTTTGGGCCTTCCTACAGGATTTTTTGGGCCTTCCTACAGGATTTTTTGGGCCTTCCTGCAGGATTTTTTGGGCCTTCCTACAGGATTTTTTGGACCTTCATATAGGATGTTTTGGACATTCATCCAGGATTTTTTGGGCCATCCTACAGAAGTTTTTGTCCCTTATTTCCACCCCTACTTTAGTGAACTAATAGTGAACCTCCTGCTGCAAGACTAATAGTGAACTAATAGTGGATCTCCTGTTGCATGACTAATAGTGAACTAATAGTAAATTTCATGTTGCATGATGAATACTGAACAAATAGTGAATTTTCTGTTACATGACTAATAGTGAATTAATAGTGAATCTCCTGCTGCAAGACTAATAGTGACCTAATGGTGAATTTTCCTGTTGCATGACTAATAGTGAACTAATCATGAATCTCCTGTTGCATAACTAATAGTGAACTAGTGAATCTCCTGTTGCATGACTAATACTGAACTAATAGTGAATCTCCTGTTGCATGACTAATACTGAACAAATCGTGAATCTCCTGTTGCATGACTAATAGTGAACTAATAGTGAATCTCCTGTTGCATGACTAATAGTGAACTAATAGTGAATTTCCTTTTGCATAAATAATACTGAACTAATTGTGAATCTCCTGTTGCATAACTAATAGTGAACTAATAGTGAATCTCCTGTTGCATGACTAATACTGAACTAATCGTGAATCTCCTGTTGCATGACTAATATTGAACTAATCGTGAATCTCCTGTTGCATGAATAATCGTGAACTAATAGTGAATCTCCTGTTGCACGACTAATACTGAACTAATCGTGAATCTCCTGTTGCACGACTAATACTGAACTAATTGTGAATCTCCTGTTGCACGACTAATACTGAACTAATTGTGAATCTCCTGTTGCACAACTAATACTGAACTAATAGTGAATCTCCTCTTGCATGACTAATACTGAACTAATTGTGAATCTCCTGTTACATGACTAATACTGAACTAATTGTGAATCTCCTGTTGCATGAATAATAGTGAACTAATAGTGAATCTCCTGTTGCACGACTAATACTGAACTAATTGTGAATCTCCTGTTGCACGACTAATACTGAACTAATTGTGAATCTCCTGTTGCATGACTAATACTGAACTAATAGTGAATCTCCTCTTGCATGACTAATACTGAACTAATTATGAATCTCCTGTTGCATGACTAATACTGAACTAATCGTGAATCTCCTGTTGCATGACTAATGGTGAACTAATAGTGAATCTCCTGTTGCACGACTAATACTGAACTAATCGTGAATCTCCTGTTGCATGACTAATACTGAACTAATAGTGAATCTCCTGTTGCATGACTAATACTGAACTAATAGTGAATCTCCTGTTGCATGACTAAACTGAACTAATTGTGAATCTCCTGTTGCATGACTAATACTGAACTAATAGTGAATCTCCTGTTGCATGACTAATACTGAACTAATAGTGAATCTCCTGTTGCATGACTAAACTGAACTAATTGTGAATCTCCTGTTGCATGACTAATACTGAACTAATAGTGAATCTCCTGTTGCATGACTAATAGTGAACTAATAGTGAATCTCCTGTTGCATGACTAATACTGAACTAATAGTGAATCTCCTGTTGCATGACTAATACTGAACTAATAGTGAATCTCCTGTTGCATGATTAATAGTGAACTAATAGTGAATCTCCTGTTGCATGACTAATACTGAACTAATAGTGAATCTCCTGTTGCATGACTAATAGTGAACTAATAGTGAATCTCGTTGCATAACTCATAGAAAAAGCTTTGATGCTACACTCCGAGACCCTTCCAGACAGCACGACATTCCAGAACTGGCCAAAACCCTCATAAAATGTCTTCATGTTACACTAAAAAATCCTTCAAGGTGGCTTGATGCTCAAAAAATACCCAGAAAACCTAAGAAAAAGCTTTGATGCTACACTCCGAGGCCCTTCCAGACAGCACGACATTCCAGAACTGGCCAAAACCCTCATAAAATGTCTTCATGTTACACTAAAAAATCCTTCCAGGTGGCTTGATGCTCAAAAAATACCCAGAAAACCTAAGAAAAAGCTTTGATGCTACACTCCGAGGCCCTTCCAGACAGCACGACATTCCAGAACTGGCCAAAACCCTCATAAAATGTCTTCATGTTACACTAAAAAATCCTTCCAGGTGGCTTGATGCTCAAAAAATACCCAGAAAACCTAAGAAAAAGCTTTGATGCTACACTCCGAGGCCCTTCCAGACAGCACGACATTCCAGAACTGGCCAAAACCCTCATAAAATGTCTTCATGTTACACTAAAAAATCCTTCCAGGTGGCTTGATGCTCAAAAAATACCCAGAAAACCTAAGAAAAAGCTTTGATGCTACACTCCGAGGCCCTTCCAGACAGCACGACATTCCAGAACTGGCCAAAACCCTCATAAAATGTCTTCATGTTACACTAAAAAATCCTTCCAGGTGGCTTGATGCTCAAAAAATACCCAGAAAACCTAAGAAAAAGCTTTGATGCTACACTCCGAGGCCCTTCCAGACAGCACGACATTCCAGAACTGGCCAAAACCCTCATAAAATGTCTTCATGTTACACTAAAAAATCCTTCCAGGTGGCTTGATGCTCAAAAAATACCCAGAAAACCTAAGAAAAAGCTTTGATGCTACACTCCGAGGCCCTTCCAGACAGCACGACATTCCAGAACTGGCCAAAACCCTCATAAAATGTCTTCATGTTACACTAAAAAATCCTTCCAGGTGGCTTGATGCTCAAAAAATACCCAGAAAACCTAAGAAAAAGCTTTGATGCTACACTCCGAGGCCCTTCCAGACAGCACGACATTCCAGAACTGGCCAAAACCCTCATAAAATGTCTTCATGTTACACTAAAAAATCCTTCCAGGTGGCTTGATGCTCAAAAAATACCCAGAAAACCTAAGAAAAAGCTTTGATGCTACACTCCGAGGCCCTTCCAGACAGCACGACATTCCAGAACTGGCCAAAACCCTCATAAAATGTCTTCATGTTACACTAAAAAATCCTTCCAGGTGGCTTGATGCTCAAAAAATACCCAGAAAACCTAAGAAAAAGCTTTGATGCTACACTCCGAGGCCCTTCCAGACAGCACGACATTCCAGAACTGGCCAAAACCCTCATAAAATGTCTTCATGTTACACTAAAAAATCCTTCCAGGTGGCTTGATGCTCAAAAAATACCCAGAAAACCTATGAAAAAGCTTTGATGCTACACTCCGAGGCCCTTCCAGACAGCACGACATTCCAGAACTGGCCAAAACCCTCATAAAATGTCTTCATGTTACACTAAAAAATCCTTCCAGGTGGCTTGATGCTCAAAAAATACCCTGAAAACCTAAGAAAAAGCTTTGATGCTACACTCCGAGGCCCTTCCAGACAGCATGACATTCCAGAACTGGCCAAAACCCTCATAAAATGTCTTCATGTTACACTAAAAAATCCTTCCAGGTGGCTTGATGCTCCAAAAATACCCTGAAAACCTAAGAAAAAGCTTTGATGCTACACTCCGAGGCCCTTCCAGACAGCACGACATTCCAGAACTGGCCAAAACCCTCATAAAATGTCTTCATGTTACACTAAAAAATCCTTCCAGGTGGCTTGATGCTCAAAAAATACCCAGAAAACCTATGAAAAAGCTTTGATGCTACACTCCGAGGCCCTTCCAGACAGCACGACATTCCAGAACTGGCCAAAACCCTCATAAAATGTCTTCATGTTACACTAAAAAATCCTTCCAGGTGGCTTGATGCTCAAAAAATACCCAGAAAACCTAAGAAAAAGCTTTGATGCTACACTCCGAGGCCCTTCCAGACAGCACGACATTCCAGAACTGGCCAAAACCCTCATAAAATGTCTTCATGTTACACTAAAAAATCCTTCCAGGTGGCTTGATGCTCAAAAAATACCCAGAAAACCTAAGAAAAAGCTTTGATGCTACACTCCGAGGCCCTTCCAGACAGCACGACATTCCAGAACTGGCCAAAACCCTCATAAAATGTCTTCATGTTACACTAAAAAATCCTTCCAGGTGGCTTGATGCTCAAAAAATACCCAGAAAACCTAAGAAAAAGCTTTGATGCTACACTCCGAGGCCCTTCCAGACAGCACGACATTCCAGAACTGGCCAAAACCCTCATAAAATGTCTTCATGTTACACTAAAAAATCCTTCCAGGTGGCTTGATGCTCAAAAAATACCCAGAAAACCTAAGAAAAAGCTTTGATGCTACACTCCGAGGCCCTTCCAGACAGCACGACATTCCAGAACTGGCCAAAACCCTCATAAAATGTCTTCATGTTACACTAAAAAATCCTTCCAGGTGGCTTGATGCTCAAAAAATACCCTGAAAACCTAAGAAAAAGCTTTGATGCTACACTCCGAGGCCCTTCCAGACAGCATGACATTCCAGAACTGGCCAAAACCCTCATAAAATGTCTTCATGTTACACTAAAAAATCCTTCCAGGTGGCTTGATGCTCCAAAAATACCCTGAAAACCTAAGAAAAAGCTTTGATGCTACACTCCGAGGCCCTTCCAGACAGCACGACATTCCAGAACTGGCCAAAACCCTCATAAAATGTCTTCATGTTACACTAAAAAATCCTTCCAGGTGGCTTGATGCTCAAAAAATACCCTGAAAACCTAAGAAAAAGCTTTGATGCTACACTCCGAGGCCCTTCCAGACAGCATGACATTCCAGAACTGGCCAAAACCCTCATAAAATGTCTTCATGTTACACTAAAAAATCCTTCCAGGTGGCTTGATGCTCCAAAAATACCCTGAAAACCTAAGAAAAAGCTTTGATGCTACACTCCGAGGCCCTTCCAGACAGCACGACATTCCAGGACCGACCCAAAACCCTCATAAAATGCCTCGACGTTACCCTGAAAAATGCTTCCAGATGGCTCGACTTTAGCTGCAACAAATGGACAAGAAACTACCCAAAGGCTTCAAGACAGACTGAGACGCAACTTAGAAATCTACAAGTTACGACCACTTTCAATAAAGTTACGCCTGCGTCCAGGTCATGTAGAAGGGGGGAAAAAGCGATGCCATGTCTGTGGCCATGTCTGTGAAGGTAGGAACCTTATTGTCTGTTGTGAAATAACCTTCAAAAACTACAACACCATAACACAACAGTTGTGAATTCAACCTGTATTGTGAACATTGCTCTTGCTCAGACAAGTGTTCTAAACATTGTAATTTATTTACTGGTGAAAAAGGTGTGAAAAGAAAGTCAACCAAATGTTAACCTAACCTCCCCATACTTCTTTCTGGATAATAATAATAATAATAATAATAATAATAATAATAATAATAATAATAATAATAATAATAATAATAATAATAATAATAATAATAATAACCACTCACCTGAAACTTAAGAGATTGAAGGCTTAGAGCAGATCCCTTCTTCCAGTTTGATCTGTGGAATAAAAAAGAAGAATTATCATCAGTCTTGGCATCAACTACATATGATAAAATCACTTTATTAACTTTATTTTTAACTTTATCTTTAACTTTACTTTATGTCAAATCTCAAGGGTGTTCAAGGAGGGGCTTTAATGTTGAATTAAAATAAAAAGCTTCTGAATGATTTGATAAGTTTAGATCAAATTTACTTGTCAGAGTTGGAATATGCAGAGAATGGTGTTTTAATTAAATAAATAAATAAATAAATAAATAGATAAATAAATAAATAAATAAATAAATAAATAAATAAATATATAAATAAATAACTAAATAAGTAAACAAATAAACAAATAAATATATCAATAAATAAATAATTGAATAAATAGATAAAAAATCAATCAATCAATCAATAAATAATCAAATAAATGAATCAATAAATATATCGATAAATAAATAGATAAATAAATACATAAATAAATAAATGAATAAATAAATGAATAAATACATGAATGATTATATAAATAAATAAATAAATAGATAAATCAATAAATAAAAAATAAAAAAATAAATAAATAGATAAATAAATAAATAAACAAATAAATAAATAAATAGATAAATAAATAAACAAATAAATAAATAAATAAATAAATAAATAAACAAACAAATAAATAAATAAACGAATAAACAATGTTAATTTGTCACTTTTGAGTGAAATGTTAACTTACTTGTTAATTCAATGAATAAATACTGGTACCAACTGACCTGTCTAATGATTAAACAGCAGAGGCTCTAATTGGGTAGAGCCAGACCTCCTCCTCCTCTCTTCTCCGCTCTATACATCGATCTGTGAAAGAAAAAGGAAAAAGTTAGAGCCAGAACGACCGAATATTTCAATGAATATTTCACTGTACGTGACTCTGTCTTAAACTCTATCTTAAACTCTATCTTAAACTTAAAGTAAAAGTGGTGTCTTTGAAACGACGGTTCTCCAGTTCCCCAAAATATTTCAAGTAATGTTGGAAAAGTTTCGGTTCCATTTTGAAGTTCTTTGGCTCCTTAAGAAGGAACCTTTTAAAAGGAACCTTGAAAACGAACCTCTTACAGAACAGTAATCCTATTATTCACCATGAAAGTGTATTGAATTCTTATCCTCAACCTCGAGCACCGTTGAACACCATAATTACAAATCGCAAGAAGGAAGAAATTGATGGAAATGTCGGTGAGGTTGACGAGATCAAAGATGGACGTTGAAGAAGAAGTATGAAGACGAGAGTGATGATGATGAAGGGGGTGAAAGCGATGCCATGTCTGTGAAAAGGCCTTGTCTGTGAAGACGCAGGGAGGGCGTGAATGCCAAAATGAATAAATGAATAAAGAAAACAGACTCCCCACTTTTCGCTCCAGTCAAGAAGCATTTAAACTGATATATGTACCTATTCCTTGCATGTGAGAGACGGCACTTTAATTTCAATATACAAAGAGACTTTCGGTCAAACTATTCATCTTCGCCTTCCGAAAGGAACCAGGAACCTTAAACCTTGAAAAGAAACCTTAAAAAGAAAAGTATTCCTATTATTAACTTATATAAGACTTAACGGAATACGTCAGGAGGAACTATGAAGGTCGTCGAGATATATTCCGTCCGTTGGGGTGTTATGTTGGTTTCTCGGCCCCCCCCCCCGGGCCTCCGGCAATCAATTTCGGCAATGGCCGAGAGAGAGAGAGACGGGTGCTCGCCCCTCCATTCCTTGTCTAGATTATAATATGTCAATCTTCTGTCCACTACAGACCTAAATTGATGCCCTGAATAAGGGCAGGAGAGTGGGCATTTCAACCCTGAATTTGTGGGGGTCAAATCAGTGTCCTTTATCCAATGTGATTTTTGACGTAGAATATATACGGTAACAAATGGGACAGACAGAGAGGTACAGCACTATATCTTGGGGATATAGTGACTGTGACACTATCAGATAACCTCACTATCAATGTGAATTCTGGTATTGTCACTAGATCTTGCGGGTACAGTGACTATGACACTATCAGATGACCTCACTATCAAAGTAAATTTGGGTATTGTACACTAGATCTTGGGTGTACAGTGCCTATGACACTATCAGATGCCCTCACTATCAATGCAATTTCTGGTATTGTGCATTAGGTCTTGGGGTCATAGCCACTGTACCACCAAGATGTAGTACACAATACCAGATATTACAATGATAGTGAGATGGTCTAATAGTGACTAACACTATTAGACGACCTCGCTATCATTGTAATATCTGGTATTGTGGACTACACCTTGGTGGTACAGTGGCCATGACACTATCAGAACCTCACTATCAACGCTCTAAATAACCTAAAAATCAAATAATAAATGAAATATTCACTAAAATATAAAAGATTTGGATTCTAAAGATTAACCATAGTCCTAGAATACCTCCTCCCAATGGGGTATTTTGGCATAGCTGAAACCCAGATATATAGGAATATATAGACTTGTAGATCTATACGAATCAATTTCTGCCATTAAAAAACATATTTTGGGAAGGAAATATATAGAATTTAAGGCCATTTTGGCCTAAATAAGTCAATTTCAAATTCCTAGAAGACGTTTGATTCCAGACACTGATGCGAATCATCGGACGATGAATCACGAGATTTACGTAATTAAGGACTGTCTGACTGATTTGGGTTGATTTAAATAACCAATTAGCTTAATTATCATTAAATATATATTAAAATTAACGTAAAATTAATGAAATATGGCCGTTTTTCGTCGCCGACTCGACGGGATTCGAACCCTGTTCGAACAGTTGTTCGGTTCGATGATTTTATGATATTTACGTCATTTCCGACTATTTTACCGATTTAGATCAATTAATGAGACTCATTAGCGTTAATTGGGTTGAAAATATATGTCAATTAACGTAAAATTCATTAAATATAGCGATTTGTGTTACTGCTTCGAACCTGTTCGAACAGTTGTTCAGTTCGAGGATATGACGAGATTCACGTAATTCCCGAATATTTTATCGATTCGGCAACGAAAAACGGCCAAATTTATTGGATTTACGTTAATTAACACATATTTTCAAACTCATTAACGCTAATTAGTCTCATAAATCGATCTAAATCGGTGAAATAGTCAGAATTTACGTAAATACCGAGAATTATCGAACATTGGTTCGAACCAGGTTCGAATCTCTTCGAAGCAGTAACAAAAATGGCCATATTTAATGAATCTTACGTTAATTTTATTATATAATTAATGAATATTAAGCTAATTAGTTGTTTAAATTGATCCCAATCAATCAATCAGTCCGAAATTACGTAAATTTCGTGAATTATCGAACTGAATCATAGCTCGAACTAGGCTCGAATCTCGCGAATCAACGACAAAAATCGCTATATTTAATTAGTTTTACGTTAATTTTAATATATTTACAACATAATTAACGCTAATTAGTCTCACTAATTGATCTAAATCGGTCAAATAGTCAGAAATTACGTAAATATCGTAAATTATCGAACCAGTGGAACTGTTCGAACCAGGTTCGAATCTCGGCGAATCGGCGGTCGAAAAACGGCCATATTTCATTAATCTTACGTTAATTTTATTATATAATTAATGATAATTAAACTAATTAGTTATTTAAATTAGCCTAAATCAGTCAAACGGTCCTTAATGACGTGAATCTCGTGATTCATCGTCCGATTCACGTGTCCTGAACCAGACGTCATCTGGGAAGTCAAATTGACTTATTTAAACCAAAATGGCCTTAAATTTTATATATTTCCTTCCTAAAATATGTTTTTTAATGGCGGAAATTAATTGGTATAAGTCTATAAGTCTATATATTCCTATATATCTCGGTTTCGGCGATGCCAAAATGCCCCCAAATGCCCCCTTGGAAGTATGCATTCCAGGCCTATGGATGACCTTTAGAATCCAAATCGTTTATATTTTTATCAATATTTCATTTATTATTTGCTCTTTGGGTCTATTTATGTCTATTTGTGTCTATTTGTGTCTATTTCTGTCTATTCGGGGCATCCGAACCGTGGCGGCAGGTCTCGTCTACCTCTGCTGGGTATTTGGGCACAATGGCAGATTTGGTCAGGAATCAAAGTTTAATTACTTTTACTCTTTCTTGTCCACTACAGACCTAACTTCATGCCCAGGGCACAGCCATGAGAGTGGGGGCATTTGGGCCCCAGGTGTTGCAGGGGTTCAGTCAGAATTGTCTGTGCGATGTCAGTGTATCGCAACGGGCGTTCGGATTTATCAACTCGGAATAGATTTGTCGTCTGTGGCGATTCCAAGATTCCAAGAATCGCTCATAATATCGGGCGAGTCTTTGGGACAATAAGCTCAATGAAAGTTGACCAAAATGATTTGATGTTTAGACATAGAAAGTTCGATAAATGAGGGAATTGGGAGAGATGAAGACTAGAAAATGATGATCGTCAATTTTGCCGTTTACTGGGAGATGATGATGAAGATGGAGGTACAAAAAAAAGTACAAAAAACTGATAGTGAAAAGGAGAAATATGAAGGAATTCTGGATGGAATTGAAACCAGACTCTATTGAAGGAGGAATTCTGTTCAAAGAGGAAATGGATGAAGATGTGACAAAGGTCGGGTGAATAAATGAGAATAATGAAGAATAAATGAAGAATAATGAAGAATAAATGAAGAATAATGAAGATTAAATGAAGAATAATGAAGATTAAATGAAGAATAATGAAGAATAAATGAAGAATAATGAAGTTCCCTCTGAGATTTCAACATTTCAGCTTTCCCCTCAGGATTTTGTGGGCCATTCTATGGGATTTTTTGGGCCTTCCTGCAGGATTTTTTGGGCCTTCCTCCAGGATTTTTTGGGCCTTCCCACAGGATTTTTTGGGCCTTCCTACAGGATTTTTTGGGCCTTCCTACAGGATTTTTTGGGCCTTCCTACAGGATTTTTTGGGCCTTCCTACAGGATGTTTTGGACATTCCTTCAGGATTTTTTGGGCCTTCCTACAGGATTTTTTGGGCCCTCCTACAGGATTTTTTGGGCCTTCCAGCAGGATGTTTTGGACATTCCTTCAGGATTTTTTGGGCCTTCCTACAGGATTTTTTGGGCCTTCCTACAGGATTTTTTGGACCTTCCTACAGGATGTTTTGGACCTTCCTACAGGATGTTTTGGACATTCCTCCGGGATTTTTTGGGCCTTCCCACAGGATTTTTTGGGCCTTCCTACAGGATTTTTTGGGCCTTCCTACAGGATTTTTTGGGCCTTCCTACAGGATTTTTTGGGCCTTCCTACAGGATTTTTGGGCCTTCCTACAGGATTTCTTGGGCCTTCCTTCAGGATTTTTTGGGCCTTCCTGCAGGATTTTTTGGACCTTCCTGCAGGATTTTTTGGCCCTTCATACAGGATTTTCTGGGCCTTCGTACAGGATTTTTTGGGCCTTCCTAAAGGATTTTTTGGGCCTTCCTACAGGATTTTTTGGACCTTCATATAGGATGTTTTGGACATTCCTCCAGGATTTTTTGGGCCATCCTACAGGATTTTTTGGACCTTCATATAGGATGTTTTGGACATTCCTCCAGGATTTTTTGGGCCATCCTACAGGATTTTTTGGACCTTCATATAGGATGTTTTGGACATTCCTCCAGGATTTTTTGGGCCATCCTACAGGATTTTTTGGACCTTCATATAGGATGTTTTGGACATTCCTCCAGGATTTTTTGGGCCATCCTACAGGATTTTTTGGACCTTCATATAGGATGTTTTGGACATTCCTCCAGGATTTTTTGGGCCATCCTACAGAAGTTTTTGTCCCTTATTTCCATCCCTACTTTAGTGAACTAATAATGAATCTCCTGCTGCAAGACTAATAGTGACCTAATAGTGAATTTTCCTGTTGCATGACTAATAGTGACCTAATAGTGAATCTCCTGTTGCATGACTAATAGTGAACTAATAGTGAATCTCTTGTTGCATAAATAATACTGAACTCATAGAAAAATAGATAAATTTACAAACTAATAAATAAAGAAAAATGTAAATAAGTAAAATATTAAAATGCTAAAATATAAAAAGCACCCAAAATTGTGTGTGTGTGAGAGAGAGAGAGAGAGAGAGAGAGAGAGAGAGAGAGAGAGAGAGAGAGAGAGAGAGAGAGAGGCACAAACAGTCATAAAGAGAGACAGACGGACAAAATGAGAGAGAGAGAGAGAAAGAGAGAGAGAGAGAGAGAGAAAGCAACAGAGAAAGTACCAGGCATAGGAACGTCAATTAAGGCGACCTCAATAACAACCACCAATTTGTACACAAGCAGCCTAACAGTTCCCAATTCATTAATGTTTGCTTTCAAGCACAATACAATATGCTAATAAAGATGGATGACGATAAACCTTTCTCTGTCTATTGCAACATTGATTAAATAAAGTGTGATTAATAAATTTGCCTGAGAGTAAGACCGACCTATAACACCAGTCGCCCGAACTCGGTTCCGCAAAGGGTCGAGCGAGGAAGCAACGATGCTTCCGCAAGCGCAGACAACTGGAGAGAATTGAATGCAAATAAATACAGAAAATTGCAATTTAGGGTCAGTGATATGGGTCCATACAAATCACAGGCCTCATCGAGGCTTTGCAACGAGTGCAATTGACATTCGAGAGCAGCTCATCGGAAATGTTGGAAAGTGTGGGAAATGTAGATAATGTGGTAGAAAGTTTAGAAGGAAATGACAATAAAAGAGAGAGAATGTGTAGAAGGAAGATCTCAAGCAGAAAGTACACAAGAAAAAGAGGAGAAAGTGAGAAAGGTGAGGTGTAAATGGCAGGTGGCTGGAAGCGCTTGCAACCGCTGTGTCTTTGGAAAGGTAGCCACAGGCAAAAGCCGCTTTTCATCAGTACAGAGATACCTAAAAACTGCTTTCAGTGCTTTCAACGACCTTGCTTGAGCAACGGCAGGAAAGCGCAGAGGGATAAAGATGCAAGCAAGAGGTCATTTATGACCTTTTTTATGTCAAATATAACAAAGAACAAATAAAAATAACAACTAAAAGGTTGTAACAAGAAACATCTATTCTGGAGAACTGCTTCAAAAGAGGAAACTGCAGATGACGGGATAGAAAATGGACAACAAATAAAAGGATTACGAAGAATACGGAGCCAGATCTTGAAAGGAGGGAACTGCAAGTGTCTTCTTCATTGTATACACAACAATCAACAGACCAAGAGATGTAAAATTACAAGTACGGGAACAAACAAGTAGTAGGAAAAGACCTCGACGACGACAGACGAAGGACCACACAGAAAGTGTCTCCCAGGCAGGTGTCAAGTCAAAACGAGATTTTGGAGTCGGTAAATTAGTAACTCCATACTGCAATGGTTTGCAGTATTGGAAAGAAAGTGTTCAGGCTATTAAGCTGGAAGAGGAACTATGGAGGCGGGAGGAGACACCTGTTTTATGCATTTTGATAACGACTGTCTCCCCCAACCAGTCACTTTCCTTCTTAAATAATCCAAATTGAAGATCTAGAGTCAGTAAGCGTAAACTGGGTTAAATCTAGATTCTAGCTTCATTATCTGTGAATTAGGGGCACTTTGAGGGCATGGCCAGCAGAATGGGACCCCAGGGGGCAAGCATTTGTTCCTCAGTAGGGGAGAGCGGTGATGATTCGGACAGTGGGATGGTCCGGACAATACATTTTCTGGAAAATGTAAGGGGGCCCTCAGCTCTGAGAAATCACGCGAAATCGCGAGAGTTTGTTCGCCAATGACGCATGGACTTTGGTTGCGAAGGGTCGTTTACTTTAGGATTGAGGGTAATTTTTGTGGTTTTTCTCATTTCCTATGTAATTTTTTGCGTTGGAATCGTAAGCTTTGGTGATAAAATAAGTGTGAGGCTGAAAAAAGATGACTTGGGTAGATGGAAAAATATTGAGAAATTAGAAAAAAAGGAAGAGTCTTCAGATGACGACATACACGAGAGAGATGCTAAACGGTCCAAAATTAATTGAATTTGAGAATAGAATAGTGCATCCATCTTATATTTTGGGATTTTCATTTATTTAAATATCATAACTATTAATGTAAAGTGTTTAAATAATTTGAATAAACAGATTAAACTCATTGAATTTATGCTTGTGCACAAGGTAGACATAATATGTGTACAAGAACATAATGTTAAAGAGAAAAATAGACTAGAGTATATTGAAAAACATTGCCGTGTCATATTAAATTCAACTCATTTATTAAAGGGAGGGACTGCAGTGTTTATAAACAATCTATCGCAAGTGTAAAATGTTGTATTGCCGAAGTAGTATTCCAGGTTATAAATGTATATGCCCCCTCGGGAAAGAAAGAAAAGAGTATTTCAATACTGATTTGTTATATTTTGCTCGAAATAACTTGAAAAACGTCATTATGGCAGGAGACTGGAACTGTGTAACTTGTCAAAGGGATCATGTCTCTACAGATGACAAATGTTTCTTGTCCAAAGCCTTGATAAGCTTTAAAAATTCATTAAGGTTAAAAGATGTATGGGTTTTGAAAAACAATTTTGTAGACTTTACATATATAAGGAGGAATTATGGCTCTAGAATTGATAGAATTTATGTAAGGGATTTAGCTTGTAATGTTAATGAAACTTTAAACATTCCATTAGTTGGTCTGATCACAACATTTTAAAAACTAGTATTAAAATAGATGATAAACTGAAATGGGGTCATGGATATTGGAAATTAAATTGTAAGATTTTAGAGTGTTACCTTGTTGATGGGAACTTTCAACTGATGTGGAACGATTTAAAGGTGAAGAGTGATAACCATGTTATTGGCAATATAATTGATTGGTGGATATATACAAAGAAGTGTATAAAGAGCTTTTTCGTGAAAGTACCAAAGCAAGAGGCGCAGGAAAAGTATGGGTTACTAAATGTATTGAAAGCACATCTTAGCAATTTGTATCATTATGTTACTGGCAGTCAATTTGATGAAATATGTGAAGGGGTAAAAGTTAGATTAAGAACAGAGGAAAGAATTCAAGGTGAAAAAATGTCTACGTACAGTAGAGTACTATGAAAAATTGTACAGCAAATATGAATGTAATACCCAGGTTCAAAATAGAGGTTTAGACGTTATTCAGTCTGTGATAGGCAACGAGGAAAACGATTTATCAACAGCGGAGGTAAATGAAAACGAAGTATGGGAGGTTATATCATCGATGAAAAATGGCAAAGCACCTGGCATAGATGGATTACCAGTAGAATTTTATAGGAAAATGTGGAATATAATAAAATTAGAATTTTTAGATGTAATTAAGTATATCTTTGAAAATATAGTGATTGGTACTGACATAAACAAGGGAATACTGAAATTACTTTGGAAGGATGATACTTCACACTGCATAGATGATTTCAGACCTATCACATTACTAAATGTTGATTACAAAATAGTTACAAAGATAATTGCAAATAGATTAAAAAGGTTACTTCCACTGTGCATGTCACCTGAACAGTTCTGTAGTGTCCCAGGAAGATCAATAACAAAAGTATATACAACGGTGAGAGATATGATATACTACATAAATCAAAAAGATATGAAAGCTGCTTTAATTAATTCAGATTGGTCAAAGAGCCTTTGATAGAGTAGATTTGGAGTTTTTGTTTAAAGTGCTGGAACGGTTTGGATTTTCCTTTAAGTTCATTGGTCTAATAAGAATGCTATACACAAATGCAAATAGTGTGGTGAGTATTAATGGTAACCTAACTAAGCCTTGTTCCATCAAAAGATCAGTCAGACAAGGTTGTCCTTTGTCGATGTTGTTGTTCATAATAGCGCAAGAGCCATTGTATAGATTGTTGAAACAGAGAGTTGGTAAATATTCTCCTGAAATGCCAAATAATCTAAGATTTTGTGTTGTTGGGTATGCAGACGATAGCTCTATTGTAGTATGTGGAGATGAAGGGATAGAAGACAGTTTTAAGATCTTAAAAATGTATGAGGATGCTACGGGTGCTTCTCTTGACTTGAATAAAACGAGCATATTTGGGTTAGGGCAGTTACGGCCGGTACAAAATTTGAACGTACAAACCGATAGCTGTAAAATTTTAGGTATAACCTATTTTAATGATTTTTGTAAATCATGGGAGGAAAATTGGAACAAAATTAGAGAAAATGTGGTGAAAATGGTCGGCTTTTCATATAATAGGAAGTTAACCATATTTCAAAAAGCTCTGGTCGTTAATATGAAGTTTTTATCAAAATGTTGGTATATAGCCCATGTGATACCGATCCCAAAAAATATTGAGAAGCAGATAGAAAAATGTATCTTCAAGTATTTATGGAAAGGTAATTACCAGCCAATTAGCAGGAAAACTACATGTTTGCCAAGATTAGAAGGAGGGTGTGGAGTAGTAAAGATTGGCTATAAAGTAAAGGCAATTCTCTTTTGTACTTTTTATAAGAGTTTTCAAAAAAAGAGTTTGGATATGAGCTAATGATGTATTAGCGTAAAATGAAAGGGAGCTACTTATTAAGTGATAATGGAATTAAAGATGCTGCCGTAATAACCACCCCCTATTATGAAGAAATAATTAATACTTTAAGACTAGTCGTCAAGATGGACGTGTATCCGCATTGTAAAAGTAGGTTTTTAATGGTAAATAACTATAAGCCAAATGTAAATAGCAAGTTTATAGAGCCACATGTCCGAGAAGTATTGTATAAATATATACATGAAGTATTGCCAACTCGGGACAGATTACATATGATGAATATCGTACAGGATGATGTATGTAGTGCTTGTGGGGAAAAAGGAACTATGATGCATTTATTTTATATCTGGTATTTGGTATGGTTATAAATCTGGGTTGTTGTTAAATGATCCACATTTAATTGTTTTAATAAGAGAAAGTATATACAGGAATAGGTATGTATTGCGTCAATCGTTTAAAAACTTTAATTCTCATTTTACGCGTAGTTACCTGGAGTTGTAATATATACAGAGACATATGAGTGTGTATACTATAATGTATATGGATATGTGTATATGTATGTATGTACATAGTAAATTTCAGTATATTTATATACATAAAATATTGTGACATATTTGTTGATTTTTAAATTACATATATTGTATATGTATTGAATAGTAAAGTGAACTGTAAAATGTATTTTTCTAAATAAAAGACAAAAAAAAAATTACAAATTAAAATGTGGATATCAAATCTGGATTCCATTCCATTGGCATTCACCCACATTACACTGATGCTTTTCAAGAAAGTCACTTTGCCAGGGCTTTTGACTGATGGGCCAAAGTCCTAAAAGCACAACCACCTCATATGAGTACCTCAAGAACATTAAAAAGCAAGAAAAATACAAAAAAAGTTAGATACAGAGGCCCAGACCAGTGATGAAGACCTTCATCATCTTGAAGATCTCTTGACAGCCGATCTTAACAATAACTCTTCTGACATCTCAGAGGAGGAGATAGAAGACACAGAAGTTGGTTTTATTGATAAAGTCCCAGAGAGGGAGATTTTTGTCCTTGTTGGGATAGATCCAGTAAAAGGTAGCAAAGTCTACTATGTAGGCAAATTAATCAGCAATTTAGACGAGGGTGATGAATTTCAGGTTTCTTATTTAAGAAAATCACAGAAATTATCTGATAATAGTTTTAAATTTCCAGAAATTGAGGATGAAGCAACTATTGGTAAAGAGGCAGTAACTGGAGTGCTTCCAAACCCAGTTCAGCAGAGTATGAAAAGAAAGCAGCGGTATTTCAAATTTTGTTTTTCTTTTGCAGGATACAATATTCGTTAGGCCAACTTTAATATTTAGGCACAACAAACTTCAAGTATTTGAGTTACGATTTATGCTTGGTTTTTACTAATGGGGAGAATAATTTCAAGTAAATTTTGGTCATTTAAGAATTTGGTGGCAAGGATATTTCAAGTTTAGTTTTTGTTTTGAAGGTTGCAATATTCTTTAAGACTACTATAACATTTATTCTCAGCAAACATCGTATGGTATTTCTGTTTCATTTATTATCTGACTTGAAGGTATATGTCAATTATAATAATTGTCCAAATCATCCCATGCTCTTGTCCGAATCATCACCATGGGTAGGGATGATTCAGACATTTTGGAAACTTGTACTTGAAGATAAATAGATTCAAGTAGTAAAGTATACGACTTGCTACATTTACTGGTAAATGTAGGATGATGAGGCTACACATTGACATGCCAAGGATATCACTGCTCCTTAAACTCTGACTTCTAGAGAGAAATTTAAAAAAATGTCTATTAGATTAAAGTAATTTTATAATTTGTCAAAATTAATTTATTAAGTTTTGTCCAACCTTTTGATCTTGCTTTAGTTTAAGTTTATTAATAAGCTATTATCGTATATCGTACATTTAAGTTCTTTCTTAGTTTGCTGAACTCTGTATGAGTCGTATGATTTTGCAGTTTTGCTTTTGTCTTTCTTAAGCGTTTTGTTTACCACCTTCTCCTCCGGTACTAGTGAACTACTGAAGTGTCTTATTAACGATCGTTGTTTTTCTCTCCTATGAGCTGTGTTGACTCGAGTGGAAGGCTTGTTCGTAAGGGTGGTGATACGAGACAAAGTTAGTTCGAGTTCCACCTCACTGATTGACGCTTTGCCTCTGCATTTATGGACACTTCTGCAGCTAATATACAGAGATTTGGATCACGGCTTCCTTATTCCTTCGCTGCCTTGTGTGTGGTCGCTGGTGTTTGTCACCTGCGGCATTTATCAGCCACGCCCCTTCCCTCGTTCGTCGGGAGGATCCCGAACGAGTCGGCCTGCGTTTGCTGAGAACAGTGCAGTTTGTGGCGTGCGAGATCCGTCGACGTCCCGGATTCTCGGAGGCTACCACCCTTGGTGTGCCCGTGGTATTTTGAGTTGCCTGCAGGCATTGCAGCCTGATTCAGTTGTCCTACTCATCAGCGTCAGTGAGTTCTCGGAACTCGTGGAGACACGTAGGGAGCTTTCTACAGGTATGAGATATTTTTAAAGCTATTTAAGACGATCGTGGATCGCCAGGTACCTGTAGATTTGCACTCCCCTGTTTGTAGTACGGTCTTCTGGACCTTGCTTGGCCTGATGAGTTGATCCACTAAGCCTCTGGTGGTTATTCCTATTTTGAATTCGTAAGGTTATTTACATTTTTATTTTATTATTAACTGAACATTTTCAATATTATAATTAGTAGTATATATACTGGTTATTTATTGCCATTTAATGGGTAATTTAGTTTGTATGTGTTAGGTAGGAGTAATATTAAGTTTCCCCTCTTATTTTCTCCTACTTCCTTCTACCTAACTTAGTTTCTTAGGATATATTTATCTGGCCAGTAATTTATAAGGTACCTACTTGAAGTCATCTTTAAAAATATCTTATTTCTTGGTTTAGGGTTTAGTTTAGTTTTAGGTGATCTTAAGGTTGGTTCATTTTCCTCTTGATATATATATATTCATTTTGATTTATTTTTACCAACCATTATTCTTTCTTTTGTATAAATAAATATTGTAACTTTTGTTGAGGTGTTTGTTCTTTTGTTCCTAGCTTTCTGTGTTGCATTTTTACTGCCCGCAAATTTTGAGTAGAGACAAGAACCCTTGAAATTACGGCCGTAAATAAGGTCGTAACAATGTCCAAACCATCACCGCTCTCCCCTACAATTCGAATAACACAGGGAACATTTTCCGATACCTCTCACTTCAGGTATCGGAACACACAACCTACCCCCCAAGATGACATAAAGATCTATTATAAGGCCCGGATGCATCCCCAGTACCGTGAGGACGAGAACTCCATGAAGAAAATCGTCATGGAAAACGTCACCCCGACCGAAGACAGTAAGAGAATAAATCTTATAATTTATTATAAGAACCGCCGCACCCGTGATCTGGTGATGAAAAATAACCCCTCTCCGCCAGCAAGAGAACCCCTCAAGCAGAAGAACGTGGTCTACCAATTTGTATGTCCTGTCCGAGGATGCCCCGGCGCTTATATTGGAATGACCATGATGCGTCTGTCTAAAAGGATCTCCTGCCACGCCCAGGAGGGTGCCATCATGAACCACGCCCGTGCTACTCACAATATTTCCATCTCCCGCGGCAGTATTATACAAAATATAAGTATAATCGGGAGAGCCGCCGACCCTCGACGTCTGCGCCTGCTAGAGGCGCTCCTCATTGCCAAGACAAAACCAACAATGAATACGACACAGGAGGCATCGCTCCTACCCACGAATTTAAGAAGAATAATGCAGAACACCCGCCAAATCCAACGAATACCTGAAAACGACAACCCTGAGAATGGAGATGCCCCTGATGAGCGAGGCGCCCTTCGAGACAATCCCCCGACTACGACAGAAAGAGTAGATAATGACATCATTCATCCGCAGCCCAATAGCAGCCAAACTACCGATGATGTCAGCCGGCATGACATCACGCAACGGCAGGCCAATGGGAACGCTGGAATGAATGACATTCCCAGGTTGCGAAGATCTGTCAGGATCGAGCTTCGTCGCAGAAATTTGGCTTGAAGTTCGCTGACTGCAACCAATCAGAATTCGCCATCCATGACGCCCCCCCCCGCTGAAGCCCGTGTATAAATTCAGAAGGACCTATGCAATCTGCCAGTCCTCTACTAGCTCCCGCTGGAGAATGACAGAAGAGTCTGTCGAAACGCGTCGCGGCAACAATTGTATAGAACCAACTGTATAGAATATATAAAGAAGCAGAACCCAGATTTTGACTTTTCCCCCATGAAATGACAAATATAGGCGAGCTGTTAGCACGCACCTCCACTGAAGAGAAGTCCGCAATAAGGAAAATAGAAAAAGTCTTCTACAAAATAAATGCAGCTGAAGCAGCAATAATATTCAATAGAACCTGTTTAAAAGAGGGTCTGCTGCCAAATTATATTATTATTATTATTATTATTATTATTCAAGCTTCCAAACAATATAGTGTCCATTTAAAAGAAATTATAGAAGGTAATAGGAAATACAGAGAGATAAGTTATGTACAATTCGAATAACACAGGGAACATTTTCCGATAACTCTCACTTCAGGGGAAGTTTTTGCAACTGGAAAACAGACAACGAATCAAGGATTACTTCCACACTGGATCCACTAACCATTTTTTTTTTTTTTGGCACTTTGTGGGGTCAATTAACACCATCTCCCTGGGCCTATTTGACTCGCCTCCCCAAAACCTTCGAGTCTGGGCACTTTGTGCTTAAGGGGATCGGCCGGTTTCCGACTTTTTTAACGACAGGTTGTTGATATATAGGGGGTTTGTTAAAGGATATTGTGTGGAACTTCTGGGGAAAAAATTTTTGTTCAGTGACCTTAGGTTTTGTGACGCCAGAGCATTTTTCGGCCAAAAATGGCCATTTTCAAAATGCATCTCCTCCTTTGCTTTTTGGTTTTAAGGGATGAGATTTGAACCACGTATAAAACACATATGGACCTTCGATACAAAGCCGGGGATTTTTGATTTTTCAATTATTTTTCGAGATATGAATTTTTTTTTTTTTATGAAATTTTCCCGGAAAAATTACAGAAAAAAAAAATTGCCAAAAATCAGAAACTCAAAATATTGAAAATCCCCGGCTTTGTTTTAATCTACCATGTTTCCCCATGTTATATTTAAAATTTCATTTAGATTGGTCCAATACTAAGGGAGGAGATGCATTTTAAAAGCGAAAAACTTATGTTTTGAGAAACGGGCCTTCAAAGTTTTAGTTACATAAAAAAAGTAAAAGGGACTTCAAAGACTGTGTTACAATTAATTCTATGGTTTTAATTTTTATTTTTGGGTATTAATTAATGCAAAATGATTATAAATAAGAATATTAATTGATTATTTATGTGCCTAAGACACATTCTTATAAATTTTAGGTTCCTGGTCCCCCCCTGTCTGATCTTGCTGCAAGGTATTACTCTAGGGTATCATAGTTGCCTACACTTTTTTATTAGTGTCTCGAATCCATCCCTTGCCAAATGGATCCTGGGAATTACTTTACATTCACAATTAGGGATTCGTGATTCAAGTAATTCATCAAGTCTTGCTTCACTTATTATGATAATTTTATTTTCAGGATCGTCTATAATATCAGCCTCCGAGCTACTGCTTTCTTTTTCTAAAATATCTTTGCCCTTTGGTAGTGACGAACAAATAAAAAGGCGTTCAGGGGTGGATGTGGTTGGTCTCTGGTCAGCAGAGATCGCTGCCTGCGCCGTTTGATGGGCGACAGCTCTCTCTCTCTCCGTCGCTCCATTCCCCTCTATGGCACTAATTTCTTGAACTCTTTCTTCTACTTCTCGCCTGGACTTTTCCACTTGGCTTTTCCGCATTCTAGAAGCATGAAGTGAACTCTTGGACCTTTTAGGCACGGTGAAAAAACAAAAACACCGCAGAAAATACAGAGTTCAGTCAAGGCTAGCGAGCATGAAAAACGTGTCCTTCTAGCTTGGAAGTTTATAGGCAACTCTCGGCCACAGTCGGCGTCATGGTATGACGTGTGCGTTGTCATGGCTAGGAATAACTAAAAAGGTGCCGAGTAGGATATTATTGACATTATACATTTCATTTCAAAGGAAGTTTTCGTAATATATATCGCAAAAACTATACCAGACTAAATCATTTGCGCTACTGGTGTTTTATGGGTATATAGTTATTGTTACATTTTAGGCCATAACTAGAGAAATACGGCAAATTTTAGCATAATATTTCGTGGACACATTCTTGAACCCTATACGAAGCCATAGAATTTTTTTCAGCAAATCGAATTTTTTAAAGATTATTGGGTTTTTTTAGGCGGCCGATCCCCTTAATGATCAGTGAAAAATTGGACGAACCACAAGGAATGTGATATTGGAAAACTGCCTATTTATATTGATCATCTTTCTATTAAGGCCATTTCATATCTGAATTAAATCCATGCATGTTTATGCATTATATAAATGTATTTATCTTACATAATGCTGTGAAGATTTGAACAGGAAAATCTATCATTTCAATAGACCTTTTAAAGAAGGCACCATCACAGTCAGTCAATAAGTTCCTGTGGCACCCTCAGGTGATAACACTGGGCTTCACCAATTGATGTGGCACTCCCAGGTGCAACAAATGTCTGTCCTGTGCTAGTTCCCTCAGGTCAACCAGACATTCCCCTTTTGGTCACTGTTCCCAGCAATGTTTCCAAAGTTTTGTGGCCACATCCAATACTCTACCCCTTCATACACACACACACACAGTTGCACCTTAGTACTTGAGACCCACTCAGGAACTTACCGTGCCCAATGGATTTGATTCTTCTGCCGGCTGGTGCCCTCCAGTCTGGAGACTTTGTCTGGCCTGGGGACCTACCCACCAACATATTCTGGAATGCAAGAAGGGCAACATTAGCTGCAGTGCAAGAAATGTGCTGAAATGTAATTGACACATTTTACAGGACAAAACACACATTAGCTTCACATAATACTTTCACACCTAAGATACACATACACACATTCCCAAGACACAAGATAAAATACAGAAATGTACACTAACTTGACTAGTACAGCTTTTACAGAATACAACACCAGAGTATTTAAAGTGTATATTAGATTGATAGCTAATATACAGAATACATTTCCTTCAAAAACTTTGAATTTCTTCAAGGTTTTACGTAATGACTGCATTTTGTTTCCTGTAACTTAGAACTAAAGTTAATAATTTAATCCTTTTCAAAAAGGATTCATTGCAATCCCAGCATCCCTGTCACAATAAATTTTCATATAAAGCCAAAATATATAATAAATATACAATAAAAAAAGAAATTAATACACTCAAAGAAAGGCAAAGGTGGTATGAGTGACTGCCATTTTGTGTAACTGCTGTCTGTCTCTCTCTCTCTCTCTCTCTCTCTCTCTCTCTCTCTCTCTCTCTCTCTCTCTACTACTACTACTACTACTACTACTACTATAGTCAGGAAACAGTGCAAGGATGAATATAAACAAATTTAAGGACCTAGGAAATATGAAACTGGGCTAAACATGGACACCTGTTCTCATGAGAGAGAGAGAGAGAGAGAGAGAGAGAGAGAGAGAGAGAGAGAGAGAGAGAGAGAGAGAGAGAGAGAGAGAGAGAGAGAGAGAGAGAGTTGATGTCAGTATATAAAACCACAAAAAAATTAATAAATAAATAAATACAAATCTTGCAGATAATTTACCAAAACACAGTCTGGACATCATTTTAATGAAGACATGAGGAAGGCAGATGCAGAATATTATTATTATTATTATTATTATTATTATTATTATTATTATTATTATTATTATTATTATTATTATTATTATTATTATTATTATTATTATTATTATTATTATTATTATTATTATTATTATTCAAGCTTCCAAACAATATGGTGTCCATTAGAAAGAAATTATAGAAGGTAATAGGAAATACAGAAAGATCAGTTATGTACTATTCGAATAACACAGAGAACATTTTCCGATAACTCTCACTTCAGGGGAAGTTTTTGCAACTGGAAATCAGACAACGAATCAAGGATTACTTCCACACTGGATCCACT
The DNA here is from genome assembly GCA_039081455.1 of Macrobrachium rosenbergii. Taxonomy (NCBI): domain Eukaryota; kingdom Metazoa; phylum Arthropoda; class Malacostraca; order Decapoda; family Palaemonidae; genus Macrobrachium; species Macrobrachium rosenbergii. Next base: position 152,419 of record JANJGK010001550.1, on the reverse strand, counting down.
AACCATTTTTTTTTTTTTTTTTTGCACTTTGTGGGGTCATTTAACACCATCTCCGTGGGCCTATTTGACTCGCCTCCCCTAAAACTTCGAGTGTGGGTACTTTGTGCTTAATGATCACTGAAAAATTGGATGAACCACAAGGAATGTGTTATTGGAAAGCTGCCTATTTATATCGACCACCTTTCTATTAAGACCATTTCATATCTGAATCAAATCCATGCATGTTTATGCATCATATAAATGTATTTATCTTATATAATGCTGTGAAGATTTTAACAGGAAAATCTATCATTTCAATAGACCTTTTAAAGAAGGCACCATCACAGTCAGTCAATAAGTTCCTGTGGCACCCTCAGGTGATAACACTGGGCTTCAGCAATTGATGTGGCACTCCATTTGCCACAAATGTCTGCCCTGTGCCAGTTCCCTCAGGTCAACCAGACATTCCCCTTTTGGTCACTGATCCCAGCAATGTTTCCAAAGTTCTATGGCCACACCCAACACTCAACCCCTTCATACACACACACACACACAGAGCCACCCCTTAGTACTTGAGACCCTCTCAGGAACTTACCGTGCCAAAATGGATTTAATTCTTCTGCCGGCTGGTGCCCCTCCAGTCTGGAGACTTTGTCTGGTCTGGGGATGTACCCACCAACAGATTCTGGAATGCAAAAAGGGCAACATTAGCTGCAGTGCAAGAAATGTGCTGAAATGTAATTGACACACTTTACAGGACAAAACACACATTAGCTTCACATAATATATAATAAAAAGTATATAATAAAAAAAAGAAAAAATTAACACACTCAAAGAAAGGCGAAGGTGATATGAGTGACTGCCATTTTGTGTAACTGCTCTCTCTCTCTCTCTCTCTCTCTCTCTCTCTCTCTCTCTCACTCTCTCTCTCTCTCTCTCTCTCTCTCTCTCTCACTACTACTACTACTATAGTCAGGAAACAGTTCAAAGATGAATATAAACAAATTTAAGGACCTAGGAAGTATGAAACTGAGCCAAACATGGACACCTGTTCTCATGAGAAGAGAGAGAGAGAGAGAGAGAGAGAGAGAGAGAGAGAGAGAGAGAGGAGAGAGAGAGAGAGACGAGAGAGAGAGAGAGAGAGAGAGAGAGAGAGTTATCACTATGCAATGCCCATCTAAGCTTATTTCTCTTCATTGTATTGTGACATATAAAATTTTCACAAAAAAAGTCAAACTTTTGCAATAAGAAACCTTGACAATAGTTCACCCTTCAGTGAACTGATGTTGATATAAACGACATAATTATCTCTGGCACTCTCTCCCAGCTTACATTTCCCCATATTTCTATTATACTGTAAGGCTTTGAAGAGGCAAACCTACTATACTGATTGAGTCTCTAAGGACTGTTGAAGAGGCAAACCTACTATACTGATTGAGTCTCTAAGGACTGCACTGTCAATCCTTCAGGTAATCCTCCACACATCCCTCTCTTAGTCACTGATCTGAACAGGATTTTCCTGGGGCTCTGATTGTCCCCCTAATCCCTAAACACAGTCACAGACACACACAGAAAACACAAACATCCACCCAGCAACCGACTTTTGAACTTGAGACGCCCTCAGAAACTTACTCTGCCAACTGGCTCTGATTATTCCCCTGCCCTCGACCTTCCAGCTTTTCCAGGAGTTCCTCTGGTCTGGAAGCACCCACCGGGAGATTCTGGAATGGAAGAAGAGAAACATTAGCTCCAGTTCAAGAAAAGTACAGAAGCACAGAGAGAGATTTGTGGCTTATTTCTATTTATATTTGCTGTCATAGTTTCAGCCTGACCTTTTATTAAGCAACTTACACACAGACACACACACACACACATACTGCACCACACAGAAAAGTAGAGTTAATCCCTTTAACAATAACAGGACTGATCTACCCTACTGCAGAGCAATTAGGGAACTAACCATTTGCTATGTCAGTGTACAAAACTGCAAAAACAAATAAATAAATACATATCTTCTGATAATTTATCAAAAGTCTGGAGATCATTTTACTAAAGACATGATGAAGGCAGATGCAGAATATTATTAATATTATTATTATTATTATTATTATTATTATTATTATTATTATTATTATTATTATTATTATTACTATTATTATTATTATTATTATTATTATTATTATTATTATTATTATTATTATTATTATTATTGCTTACAGTGTGCACTAAAAATGTACACAGTATGCTATACTGGCACTGAACTAATAGTGAATCTCCTGTTGCATGACGAATAGTGAACTTATAGTGAATCTCCTGTTGCATGACTAATACTGAAATAATAGTGAATCTCTTATTCCAAGACTAACAGTGAACTAATAGTGAATATCTTGTTGCATGATGAATAGCGAACTAATAGTGAATCTCCTGTTGCATGACAAATAGTGAACTAATGGCGAATATCCTCTTGCATGACTAATAGTGAACTAATAGTGAATCTCATATTACAAAACTAATAGTGGACTAATAGTGAATCTCCTGTTGCATGACTAATAGTGAACTAACAGTGAATTTCCTGTTGTATGAATGATACTGAACTAATAGTGAATCTCCTATTGTATGACTAATAGTGAATCTCCTGTTGCATGACTAATAGTGAATCTCCTGTTTTATATATAATAGTGAATCTCCTGTTGCATGACTAATAGTGAACTAATAGTGAATTTCTTGTTGCATGATTAATAGTGAACTAATAGTGAATCTCATGTTGCATGACTAATACTAAAGGAATAGTGAATTTCCAGATGCCAGACTAATAGTGAACTAACAGTGAATCTCTTTTTGCATTACTAATGGTGAACTAATAGTGAATTTCCTGTTGCATGACTAATAGTGAATCTCTTGTTACATGACTAATAGTGAACTAATAGTGAATTTCCTGTTGTATGACTAATAGTGAACTAATAATGAATCTCCTGTTGCATGACTAATTGTAAGCTAATAGTGAATTTCCTGTTGTATGACTAATAGTGAACTAATAGTGAATCTCCTGTTACATGACTAATAGTGAACTAATAGTGAATATCTTTTTCATAATTAATAGTGAATCCCCTGTTGCATGACTAATAGTGAACTAATAGTGAATTTCATATTCCATGACAAATAGTGAACTAATAGTGACTCTCCTGTTGCATGACTAATAGTGAACTAATAGTGAATCTCCTGTTGCATGATTAATAATGAACTAATAGTGAATTTCCTATTACATGACTAATAGTGAATCTCTTGTTGCATGACTAATAGTGAACTAATAGTGAATATCCCATTGCATGAATAATAATGAACTAATAGTGAATCTCCTGTTGCACAACTAATGGTGAACTAATAGTGAATTTCCTTTTGCATGACTAATAGTGAACTAATAGTGAATCTCCTATTGCATGACTAATAGTGAACTTATAGTGGATCTCCTGTTGCATGACTAATTGTTAACTAATAGTGAATATCCTGTTGCAAAACTAATAGTGAACTAATAGTGAACTAATAGTGAATTTCCTGTTGCATGACTAATAGTGAACTAATAGTGAATCTCCTCTTGCATGACTAATGCTGAACTAATAGTGAATTTTCCTGTTGTATAACTAATACTGAACTAATAGAGTGAGTCTCCTGTCAGATGATGAATAGTGACCTAATAGTGAATTTTCCTGTTGCATGACTAATACTGAACTAATAATGAATCTCCTGTTGCATGACAAATAGTGAACTAATAGTGAATCTCCTGTTACATGACAAATAGTGAACTAATAGTGAATTTTTCTGTTGTATAACTAATACTGAACTAATAGTGTATCTCCTGTTGCATGATGAATAGTGAACTAATAATGAATACTCCTGTTGCATTACTAATAGTGGTCTAATAGTGAATATCCTGTTGCATGACTAATAGTGGCCTACTAGTGAATCTCCTGTTGTGTGACTAATACTGAACTAACAGTGACTCATATTCCATGACTAATAGTGAACTAATAGTGACTCATATTCCATGACTAATAGTGAACTAAAAGTGACTCATATTCCATGACTAATACTGAACTAACAGTGACTCATATTCCATGACTAATAGTGAACTAAAAGTGACTCATATTCCATGACTAATAGTGAACTAATAGTGACTCATATTCCATGACTAATAGTGAACTAAAAGTGACTCATATTCCATGACTAATACTGAACTAACAGTGACTCATATTCCATGACTAATAGTGAACTAAAAGTGACTCATATTCCATGACTAATAGTGAACTAAAAGTGACTCATATTCCATGACTAATACTGAACTAACAGTGACTCATATTCCATGACTAATAGTGAACTAAAAGTGACTCATATTCCATGACTAATACTGAACTAACAGTGACTCATATTCCATGACTAATAGTGAACTAAAAGTGACTCATATTCCATGACTAATAGTGAACTAAAAGTGACTCATATTCCATGACTAATACTGAACTAACAGTGACTCATATTCCATGACTAATAGTGAACTAATAGTGACTCATATTCCATGACTAATAGTGAACTAAAAGTGACTCATATTCCATGACTAATACTGAACTAACAGTGACTCATATTCCATGACTAATAGTGAACTAAAAGTGACTCATATTCCATGACTAATAGTGAACTAAAAGTGACTCATATTCCATGACTAATAGTGAACTAAAAGTGACTCATATTCCATGACTAATAGTGAACTAACAGTGACTCATATTCCATGACTAATAGTGAACTAATAGTGACTCATATTCCATGACTAATAGTGAACTAAAAGTGACTCATATTCCATGACTAATACTGAACTAACAGTGACTCATATTCCATGACTAATAGTGAACTAAAAGTGACTCATATTCCATGACTAATAGTGAACTAAAAGTGACTCATATTCCATGACTAATAGTGAACTAAAAGTGACTCATATTCCATGACTAATAGTGAACTAAAAGTGACTCATATTCCATGACTAATACTGAACTAACAGTGACTCATATTCCATGACTAATAGTGAACTAACAGTGACTCATATTCCATGACTAATAGTGAACTAAAAGTGACTCATATTCCATGACTAATAGTGAACTAAAAGTGACTCATATTCCATGACTAATACTGAACTAACAGTGACTCATATTCCATGACTAATAGTGAACTAAAAGTGACTCATATTCCATGACTAATAGTGAACTAAAAGTGACTCATATTCCATGACTAATACTGAACTAACAGTGACTCATATTCCATGACTAATAGTGAACTAAAAGTGACTCATATTCCATGACTAATACTGAACTAACAGTGACTCATATTCCATGACTAATAGTGAACTAACAGTGACTCATATTCCATGACTAATAGTGAACTAAAAGTGACTCATATTCCATGACTAATAGTGAACTAAAAGTGACTCATATTCCATGACTAATAGTGAACTAAAAGTGACTCATATTCCATGACTAATACTGAACTAACAGTGACTCATATTCCATGACTAATAGTGAACTAAAAGTGACTCATATTCCATGACTAATAGTGAACTAAAAGTGACTCATATTCCATGACTAATACTGAACTAACAGTGACTCATATTCCATGACTAATAGTGAACTAAAAGTGACTCATATTCCATGACTAATACTGAACTAACAGTGACTCATATTCCATGACTAATAGTGAACTAAAAGTGACTCATATTCCATGACTAATACTGAACTAACAGTGACTCATATTCCATGACTAATAGTGAACTAATAGTGAATCTCCTCTTGCATAACTAATACTGAACTCATAGAAAAATAGATGAATTACAAATATAAATAAAATGTATTTAAGTAAAACATTAAAATATACTAAAATAATAAAAGAACCCAAAATTGTAGAGAGAGAGAGAGAGAGAGAGAGAGAGAGAGAGAGAGAGAGAGAGAGAGAGAGAGAGAGAGAGAGAGAGAGATAATAACAATACACCTTTCTCTGTCTATTGCAAAGTTGACTGAATGCAAAGGGTCAAGCAAGAAAGCAATAATGCTTCCACAAGCACAGACAACTCGAGATGAAAGGTAACATTAGTAAGTAACCATTTTGACATGGGCAGCTGAATTGCAATATGCTGCCATTGCACTGTCGAGCAAATTCATTGTAACGGCGGATCAAAAACTGCTCATGAAAGTATTTGGTAAGAGAGCACTGCAAGACATCTCAGACCCTTGCTATTTAGCTTCAAATTATCTTTCACTATCAACCTTTGAATGGCACTTCCATAGTTCTGTCACCCAACTTCTGACAAGTATTTCAGATCCCCAGCTGTGTGTAGCCCCATCAAAAATCAGCCCAAAGTATCACTAGCCCCCTTCCTTACATCATTTAAACTCCAGTCAGGCACAGGAAACAGTACATGACCTATTCAACCTGGCTGACCAATGCTTATCAGGGCCCACAAATCAGTTTCATATTTATATTTCTATAGACGTTGATGAGACGTCTGTCTCCTGGCCCAAGATTCCTAGAGCAGTGTAATCATTGTAATCTAATACCAATTTCCAGCACAAGGACTCAACCCAACACACACTTATTCTCTCAAGAATACAATACTCCAGTATGTAAATGCTTACTACTGAGTTTCCATTACAAAGATTTTAATTATCTGTAGGTTAACTGATAAATCAGATAGATTTTAAGATTCCTCTACAGTCAAGAGACCCTCTGATGTTGCAAAAGGGGTCACTGCTGACTTATATCAACTCATTTTCACATCTGGAATTCCATGCAAGCTCATCTCAACGCTCAGAATGAACTGGAAGGGACGGAGAAGTCTCCGTAGACATCAAACAGACCTCATTCTTGTCAACATGATGAAGCATCCTGCAAAAATGACAAAGGAATCAGAAGGGTTGGTTAACATGCAGGATAAGGAACAAAGGGAGAACATTTCTATAAAGGAAGTCTACTAGAAAGGTGAATATTGCAATTAATATCACACCTGGAAACTTTCCAGTCGTAGGAACCACGACTATATTACCGTCCCCAGTTAAGGAACCTCTGGATACCATTATCTATCCATTATGTAAAGAGCAACGTTGCTTCTAACCAAATTGCCTTTCCTTGCAACAGAGAGCAATCCTAAACGCCTACAAGTCCCGTTGAAGCGTCTACAAATCAAGCGCTTTCGGTGCTTGCGAATGTAACGAGCCCGGCGTCTACTCAGGGGCTTAATGTCTAAGGCTGTCTACAAGTTTCTTCAATATACAATTCGGGTTAAATTGCTTTATTCGATTCAGAGACCCAATTAAGCTTTTATGCAGCCGACAAATTTTTATAATCCTTTTATAACCAGGATTAAACGAAGATGAATTCCTACAGTACATCCTATAAGGATGGCCATGATAAGACACTAATTATTCCCACATTCCTAAATCCTACAGACTTATAGATAAAATATATTGCAACATCACAAATCCCTTCGACTGCAACTTATCCTTCGTGAGATGTGAAATAGTTATATACTCTTTTCATCCTAACCTTCTCCCAGGAGGTCACCGTACCCGCGCCCAATTTCCGACTGGCCGTACCCACTAAAATAGGGCATATGTGGGGCACTGCCCTTTTGGGGGGCTGTGAGTTTGAATGGGGTATCATGAAGGTTGAAGACTTCCACCACCAATTTTAATAGCTGATTAGGACCTCGGAAAGGAGATTAAGTGTTCTCACATTTTCACTACAGGATCCAACCATATCCAGCTTGTCACTAGTGGCATCACACACACACATACACACATATATACACACATACACAGCATTCCATCTCACATACACATTGCAGACACACCTTTACCAAACCACCCTGGCATCTTCGACGTACAATATGAAAAGCTTATCTGATTTACAGAGAAAATAACAAGATCATCTTTTATGCAGCTTGCAAAGACCTTCTAGTTACACACGAAGATGTGTATTGTGTGTAAATTACACAGCAGGTACACAGCAGGGAGAGTATGTACTGTGTACTGTGTAATTCAGAATTATATCAGGGCCTCTGTTACACAAAGTATCAAGATTTGGGTGAATACTTTTTCTAGTTTGTTCGAACTGTTTCCTTGTCAACTTTGTATACATGTATGTATGTATACAGTATGTATATAGACCTGTATATATAGATGTGTATGTACACACAAACACAAACACACACACACAAACCTTCAAAGCTAAAGTTATGAAGGAATAGACAAATATTTCTGCTATTCTCCTTAACAAAATATGGGGTATATGACCAAATACTCCTAATATAAATTTCCTTCTATTATTGATATATATATTTTTAACCTGGTTAGGAAAGGCTTTGTGTCCTAATCATCCTTATATAATAAGTGACATATCCTTATAAGGATGGCGATGATCCATTACTTCCAAATCGACTGCTTTTCTGGTCAACGTTCCCTCGTACCTTCCTACTACGTGTACAAACCATCTCAGTCTTTGAGGTCCAAGTCAGTTTTCCAAACTCTGATCTCAAATCTTATATGTAATATTATTTTCCCAACATATTCCGGCCATGAATCTTCACATAAATCATGATGGCTACGGTCACATTATCTCTCTGCCGATCACCCAATTCCATGCTGTTTCAATACACAAGCCATATACACCACACATTCAGTACATTGTAAAATATTCAACACTTTTCTGTCATTGACATTCAATATACATATTCCACCTCCATTTAAACATGCCCACATACCTCCAAGTAGTGAATCAGCAGTGTATTAAGTTTTTCAAGTCATTAATTCTCCTAATTAAGCAAATAAATATTGCATTAACTGCATTATTACGAAAGCCAGATTTATATAGGGATGGGAAAGCTTTATCCAGAACATTTTTCATTGTTTTATTTTGGATAATTTAAGGAAATTTAATTTACGGATTAATATCTGGTCCTATTTAATTACTACTATACCTATAGAAAAAAGAATTCCCTGGGCATGGCTTGGCATAGGTGGAAAATGACCACCGTACCCTCGACTAACCTGGGGGAGGCATGCGTTTAGCCAGTGTTATGGAATACTTCCCAGGAATATAATAGATAACCTTTAAAGATTAGTGTAACCTTCTACGCAGAAGTACGGACAGTCACCATCTTACGTCAAGAGGAATTACCGTCTTTATAATTACTGCAGACGTATGAATTATATCTGGCTTAGGATGGCCTACTGTAGGCATTAATCATCTGAGAAAGGTTATGACAGGTTTTAAATGTACTTATAGATATAAATGTCTCCTGTCTGAGGGTATCAAGGTTAGGTCAGGGTATTCGAGACCCTGTAGGGTATATTCGATAGCTTTAAGCTAATAGCCTAAGCTGGGCCTACTAGGATATATTCCTTAATGATTTTAAATTGATAAATAGGAGCAAATAGCAACAAATATATTAAATATGACCAAATAAAAGGTTCATCAACGAAGCTGATAGATAAATAGATAGATAGCCAAAATGGCTACTAATGGCTAGGCCTCGTACCCTAGTAGGACCCTCTGGCTATAAGGATTCCAAAGAACCTAGATAATTACAGATCATTATTCCTACTGCAAATAATCCCTGCCACTACAAAACTCATTCCAGGATGAACATATAATAAAATTAAGACAAATTTTATTCAATTTCATCGATTTTATTGACGAGACACGATCTCTAAGGCCTGAAATCACGCCGAGATTCGGCTGACGTCATTCCAAAGTAATAACATAATTAAGGACTATTTAACCCATTTAGGTCAAATTCTGCCGCTAATTAACGAATTCGAGGGTGAAAACATATGGGAATTAAAGCTTAATTGGTCTAAATATGATGATTTCAATCTGTAGGACTAAATTCGTATCATGGGATGCATTCGATGATTAAACTAAATAAATAAATAACAAAGATAAACGTAATAAATTCTTTACGAACGCAACAGTAAAAGAGAGAGAGAGAATGTAAGGGAGAAAGAGAAAGATGGAAAATTGTGTTTTTATTTGCAATCGAGGTCCCCGAGAAAGAAAAACTAAGATTATTATCGATGATGAATATTTTGATTCATACTCGAATGCGTCGCTTTTCCATCCATTATTTTATTTAATAATGGTACGTTGGCCGATCGGAGAAAGATATATTTTTCAAAAATTTGGCAAAATTATAAATATTAATATATTTACATTATCTTTATACCATGTAATAGATCGATAAATAAAATTTTTAATGATATATAATTTTAATATATTTTCTACCGGGACTGAGGTTAAAACGACAATTAAAAATGCAACTTTAGGCTCGAATATCGAGCGAGAATAATAGGTTGGCAGGCTGTCAGCGCAAATTTATTTATTTGGTTTTTACAAAATTTGCTAAAAAAAAAATAAGTATGTATCTCACCCAAATAACATATAAACAACGTTCTCTTCTGAGAGAGAGAGAGAGAGAGAGAGAATGTTTCCAGGATTTGGGGTAACTAAAGTGCAAATTTCTATGGCAATAATTTTCTTTCATCGCTCGATGTAAAGTTATAATTGAAGCTACGTTAATGAATTAGGTGTCATTTTAAAGCGAAAGAGTTGATCTTTATCTTTGTATATTTAAAAACACCTAAAAAAAAAAAATAAGTATCGATATCATGAGTAAAAGTTAGAAGTGGCGAAAAAAATCGTATTACTTTTTTTTTAACAATTCATGATAAATCGAATAAAAATTATATATCACTTCTGTTTACACCTTGTTAAAGCCTGATAAATTGCCTTTTCAATGGTATAATATTTAATACTATTTAAGCTACGTATGATATGATAAATCGCTTTCAAAAAACTGTAAAATATAGATCAGTGGTGTCGTTAAGTTCGCCAAGCGGAATAGCTGTTTATGTGACTCTTATTAAAAAAATTCTCAGTAAATCGAAATATTAATATATCATATATCCCAATATATCGTGAAATATTATGATAAATTACCTTTACATTGATATATCATTCAACAGTATTTGAGCCACATAACACTAACAAACATCGATATAAAAAAAATGCTTAAAATAAAATGACATTCCTACTGCTGGTACAAGTTGTCCCGATCGGAGAAAGATATATTTTTCAAAAATTTGTCAAAATTACAAATATTAATATATTTAAAATTTTCTTTATATAGTTGAATAGATCTATAAGTGAACTTTTCAATGATATATAATTTTAATAGATTGTGTATTTGGAATGAGGCTAAAAAAATTAAAAATGCTACTTAAGGCTCGAGAGAGAGAGAGAGGGAGAGTAATGTAGATGTCTCATAAAAATGGCAGATAATGAGGTTTCTATCTGAGAGAGAGAGAGAGAGACGAGAGAGAGAGAGAGAGTAGAGAGAGAGAGAGAGAGAGAGAGAGAAGAGAGAGAGAGAGAGAGAGAGAAGAGAGAGAGAGGATTAAGTAATTCGTAACCAATTTGACCTTAATAATAAGATGGACCTTCATTAATACATATATATACATATATTCATTATATCTATACACACATATATTCATTATATCTATATATACATATATTCATTATATCTATATATACATATATTCATTATATCTATTTATACGTATATTCATTATATCTATATACACACATATTCATTATACCTATATACACACATATATAATTGTCCTATAGGGACAAATAGGAAAATAATGATAAAATCTATATAAAATCTATCCTATGGTTTAATGCAATACTAAGGACCTAAAAATTATGACAAGACTTTCTCTTCCTATATATAACTATTGACAGACACCTTTAATAGATGTGTTTATAGATATATAGTATTATATGTATAGACGTACACCTTAAATAGACATGTTGATAGATAAATAGTATTGTATATGTATAGAAATACTCTTTAAATAGACATTTTTATAGGTAAATTAAATTGTATGTATAGCCATACTCCTTAAATAGACATTTTTATAGATAAATTGTATGTATAGGCATCACAAATCATTTATACCTCAGCCTTTCCTTTGTAGGATTCAACATGAAATAATGAGTTGTAGTGAGTTGGAGAGTTGGAGAGGGAGTTGGAGAGTTGGAGAGGGAGTTGTAGTGAGTTGGGGAGTTGGAGAGGGAGTTGTAGTGAGTTGGAGAGTGAGTTGTAGTGAGTTGGAGAGTTGGTAATAAGTTGTAGTGAGTTGGAGAGTGAGTTATAGTGAGTTGGAGAGTTGGTAATGAGCTGTAGTGAGTTGGAGAGTTGGTAATGAGATGTAGTGAGTTGGAGAGTTGGAGAGTGAGTTGGAGAGTTGGTAATGAGCTGTAGTGAGTTGGAGAGTTGGTAATGAGATGTAGTGAGTTGGAGAGTTGGAGAGTGAGTTGGAGAGTTGGTAATGAGCTGTAGTGAGTTGGAGAGTTGGAGAGTGAGTTGGAGAGTTGGTAATGAGTTGTAGTGAGTTGGGGAGTTAGAGAGTCAGTTGTAGTGAGTTGGAGAGTTGGTAATGAGTTGTAGTGAGTTGGAGAGTTGGAGAGTGAGTTGGAGAGTTGGTAATGAGCTGTAGTGAGTTGGAGAGTTGGAGAGTGAGTTGGAGAGTTGGTAATGAGTTGTAGTGAATTGGGGAGTTAGAGAGTGAGTTGTAGTGAATTGGGGAGTTAGAGAGTGAGTTGTAGTGAGTTGGAGAGTTGGTAATGAGTTGTAGTGAGTTGGAGAGTTGGAGAGTGAGTTGTAGTGAGTTGGAGAGTTGGTAATGAGTTGTAGTGAGTTGGAGAATTGGTAATGAGCTGCAGTGAGTTGGAGAGTTGGAGAGTGAGTTGTAGTAAGTTGGAGAGTGAGTTGTAGTGAGTTGGAGAGTTGGTAATGAGATGTAGTGAGTTGGAGAGTGAGTTAGAGAGTTGGTAATGAGTTGTAGTGAGTTGGAGAGTGAGTTGGAGAATTGGTAATGAGTTGTAGTGAGTTGGAGAGTTGGAGAGTGAGTTGGAGTGAGTTGGAGAGTTGGAGAGTGAGTTGGAGAGTTGGTAATGAGTGGTAGTGAGTTGGAGAGATAGAGAGGGAGTTGGAGAGTTGGTAATGAGCTGCAGTGAGTTGGAGAGTGAGTTGTAGTGAGTTGGAGAGTTGGAGAGTGAGTTGTAGTGAGTTGGAGAGTTGGTAATGAGTTGTAGTGAGTTGAAGAGTTGGTAATGAGTTGTAGTGTGAGTTGGAGAGTGAGTTGGAGAGTTGATAATGAGTTGTGGTGAGTTGGAGAGTTGGAGAGTGAGTTGGAGAGTTGGTAATGAGTAGTAGTGAGTTGGAGAGATGGAGAGTTGGTAATGAGTAGTAGTGAGTTGGAGAGTGAGTTGGAGAGTTGGTAATGAGTAGTAGTGAGTTGGAGAGTTGGTAATGAGTTGGAGAGTTGGGAATGAGTAATTGTGAGTTTATCTAATTTCTCCCATAAGCCTTTAATCATTTGATTTTCCCCACAAGGTCCTCAGTAATCTGTGATGGTGAGGATGTCAATGGGAGATTTTTATTTCCTTCAAAATTACATTAATAATAATAATAATAATAATAATAATAATAATAATAATAATAATAATAATAATAATAATAATAATAATAATAATAATTGAAATTTATGCAAATGAGATATTAAGCAATTCATACCAATTCATATGAACAATTTGGTCGAAATTGGTCCAGCAGTTTCTAAGCAAGATAAAGATTCATTACTGGAGAATATAAAGAGGCAGAAAGCAGTGCAGCAAAGCATACTGTGTGCTGTGGAAGGTGTACTGTAAGCAACACTCCCCTTTTCCAATGATTCCCTGGGGCATCCAAGAAGTCATTATTACTCCCAAATCTACTGCTTTTCCAGTCAACTTTCCCCAGACACCTTCTCACTACATGTACAGACCATCTAAGTCGCTGAGATTGAAGTTCTCCAAAGCACTCGCTTAAGGGGAAGCTTTATGAAGCTTTATATAAAGCTCTGATTTAACAATATAAGCCCAAATTTGAGCTAGAAATTTTGCATCAAAGCAATGACAGAATCAGTGAAATGCTTTCAAGATGCACTACAGCTTGCAGAAGGAATCACAATTCACTATATGAGTTTACAGTGTCTCACCCTGAATCACAATTCACTATATGAGTTCACAGTGTCTCGTCCTGAATCACAATTCACTATATGAGTTTACAGTGTGTCACCCTAAATCACAATTCACTATATGAGTTACAGTGTCTCACCATAAAAAACTGGACCATACGACTGATATCATGGAACAACAACAGTGGTTTCCAAAATGGTCAGTATTTGATAGAACAGGCACAGTTTTCAGCTAAAGCATAAGGCGGTCACTGATCTCAATAATATTTCCCTAAGGGGCTACAAACGTCCCCTAACCGTTACAGACACACACACACACAGAAAACACAGACATTCACCCAGCAACCGACCTTTGAACTTGAGATGCCATCAGAAACTTACTTTGCCAACTGGTTCTGATTATTCCGCTGCCTGGAACCTTCCAGCTTATCCAGGAGTTCCTCTGGTCTGGAAACACCCACCAGGAGGTTCTGGAATGGAAGCACAGAAGAAACATTAGTTCCAGTTCCAGAAAAGTCCTGAAGCAGAGAGAGAGATTTGCGGCTATTTTTATTTATATTTGATGTCGTAGTTTCAGCCTGATGTTTCATTGTGTGACAGACACACACACAGACACATGCACAGACAAAGACATGATGGAGTTCATCCCTTTAATAATGATGCTTTTAATATAACCATTTCTAATGTCATTATACAAAACCACAAGAAAATTCAATACAAATATTATTATTATTATTATTATTATTGCTTACAGTGTGCCCTAAAAATGTACGTCATGTGCTGTACTGGCACTGAACTAATAGTGAATCTCCTGTTGCATGAATAATAGTGAACTAATAGTGAATCTCCTGTTGCATGATTAATAGTGAACTAATAGTGAATCTCCTGTTGCATGAATAATAGTGAACTAATAGTGAATTTCCTTTTGCATGAATAATAGTGAACTAATAGTGAATCTCCTGTTGCATGCCTAATAGTCAACTAATAGTGAATCCCCTGTTGCATGATTAATAGTGAACTAATAGTGAATCTCCTGTTGCATGACTAATACTGAACTAATAGTGAACCTCCTTTTATAACTAATAGTGAACTAATAGTGAATTTCCTGTTGCATGATGAATACTGAACAAATAGTGAATTTCCTGTTACATGACTAATAATGAACTAATAGTGAATCTCCTGTTTAATGATTAATAGTGAACTCATAGTGAATTTTCTGTTGCATAACAAATAGTAACTAATAGTGAATCTCCTGTTTCATGACTAATAGTGAATCTCCTGTTGCATGACTAATAATGAACTAATAGTGAATCTCCTGTTTAATGAATCATAGTGAACTAATAGTGAATTTTCTATTGCATAACAAATAGTAACTAATAGTGAATCTCCTGTTGCATGACTAACAGTGAACTAATAGCGAATCTCCTGTTTTATAACTAATAGTGAATCTCCTGTTGCATGACTAACAGTGAACTAATAGCGAATCTCCTGTTTTATAACTAATAGTGAATCTCCTGTTGCATGACAAATAGTGAACAAATTGCAAATCTCCTGTTGCATGACTAATAGTGAACTAATAGTGAATATTCTTTGGCATGACTAATAGTAAACTAAGGGAATCCCTTTTTCATAACTAATAATGAATTTCCTGTTACATGACTAATAGTGAACTTATTGTGAATTTCTTGTTGCATGATTAATAGTGAACAAATAGTGAATCTCCTGTTGACTAATAATGAACTAATAGTAAATCTCCTGTTTTATGAATAATAATGAACTAATAGCGAGACTCCTGGTGCATGACTAATAGTGAGCTAGTAGTGAATCTCCGTTGTCATAACTAATAATGAACCTCCTGTTGCATAACTGATAGTGAAATAACAGTTAATTTCCTGACTCATAACTAATAGTGAATCTCCTGTTGTATGGCTGCTAGTGAACTAATAGCGAATTTCCTGTTGCATGACTAATAGTGAACTAATAGTGAATATTTTTTGGCATGACTAATAGCGAACTAAGTGAATCTCCTTTTTCATAACTAATAGTGAATCTCCTGTTGCATTACTAATTGTGAACTAATTGTGAATTTCCTGTTGCATAACTAATAGTGAACTGATAGTGATTTTCTTGTTGCATGATTAATAGTGAACTAATAGTGAACCTATTGTTGCATGACGAATAGCGAACTAATAGTAAATCTACTGTTGCATGACTAATAATGAACTAATAGTGAGTCTTCTGTTGCATGACTAATAGTGAACTAATAGTGAATCTCCTTTTTTCATAACTAATAGTGAATCTCATATTGCATAACTGACAGTGAAATAATAGTGAACCTCCTGTTGCATGACTAGTAGTGAATCTCATGTTGCATGACTAATAGTGAACTAATAGTAAATCTCCTGTTTCACAACTGCAAAAATATTCAACATTTTTCTGTCATTTACATTCAACATACAAAGCTCCACCTCCATTTACACATAACCACATACCTATGAGGAGTTAATTAGCAATTATGTTGTTTTGAAAGTCATTAATTCTCCTCATTAAGTAAAGAAGCATTGAATTAACTCCTTTATCATTTTGGATAATTTAAGGAAATTCAATTTAGTGATTAATCTCTGAACATTTTCAATTGTTTTATTTTGGATAATTTAAGGAAATTCAATTTAGTGATTAATCTCTGAACATTTTCAGTTGTTTTATTTTGGATAATTTAAGGAAATTTAATTTACTGACTAATATCTGGTCCTATTTAATTACTAGTGTCCCTATAAAGCCAAGAATTCCCTGGGCATAGCTTGGCATACGTGGGAAATGCCCACCGTATCCTCAACTAACCTGGAATTACTGCAGTATGAATTATATCTGGCTTAGGATGGCATACTGTAGCCATTAATCATCTGAGAAAGGCTTTATCAGGCTTTAAATGTATAGATAAAATGTCTCCTGTCTGAGGGTATCAAGGTTAGGTCAGGCTATTTAAGATCCTGTGGGGCCTGACACTTAAATAGCCAGTTAGGGCTACTAGGTTATATTCTTTGAAGGTTCTAGACTTATAAATAGGCCCAAGTAGCAACCAGTAAATTAAATAGGAATGAATAAATATGCCTGAAAGGAAGATAGTGGCTTTATAGCCTCAATACTTGGCTACCAATGGCAAGGCCTGCTACCCTAGTAGGAGCATCTGGCTATTAGGATTCCGAAGAATTCAGAGCATTCCAGGTCATGATTCCTACTTCAAATGATCCCTGCCACTACAAAACTCATTTCAGGGTGAAAATAAGATGAAATTATGACGGATTTTATTGAATTTTAATCGATGAGAATCGATCTCTGAGGCCTAAAATGGCGCCGAGGTTCGGTGACGTCATTCCAGGATAATCACGTGGTCAAAATCATAAATACTATTTAACCGATTTGGGTCAAATTCCGCCGCTAATTAACGCATTCGAGAGTCAAAACATATTGAAATTAAAGAGTATTTCTTAAAAATGGGGCGATTTCAGTTCGCAGGAGAATGTTTTGATGGATGTCATGGATACAAGTAACAAATCGATGGGTATTTGTTGGATTAACGGTCGGCCATGTTGGATTTATCTCTCTCTTTATCGATTTTCGTTCGTCATTCAATTTTTACAATTGTTTCGTCATCACGATGTATTTAAAGAAGATCTTTCGCGCCATATAAAGTCAATTTCATTTAAAAGACGAACAATGGCGGTATATTTGTCTGCCTCGACGGCCATTCCATGTCGAAGCCAGTAAGATTTTCTTAGATAATTGGAATAAAAAGAGTAATAACGAAGTTAAACGGAATCAAATACATTATCATTACTATGATAATGAAATAAAAAGAGTAATAACGAAGTTAAAGGGAATAAAATACGTTATAATGACGACGATAATGATTTAAAAACCTATAAATACATTGTATTCCGCCCAATATCCCGTATTTGAGCATATGACTCGGCCAAATGGGCATAAAAATGATTCGCTTTTCCGTCCATTATTTCATTCAGTCACCCAGTTTTTATCTACATTATGGCTTCTGAACCATCCACGATACATTCCCCAAATTTGTACTGCTCCAGTTCATTCATTTTCAATATAATTACGAAGAAATGAAAGCACTTTCGTCGGCCCCCGATCGCCGACGACGTCTGATTTTGGCGCCATTTTTGAAGAACGAAATTGAAGGATGAAATTGACGAATATTGACGAAGATAAGTCTAATTTAACGTAATGGAGTTCGTTATATGAACGATACTGAGTTATATAACTCATAAATGAGCCATGATAGAGTTATGATACGTCAAATACATCCTATCAAGTGTTAAATCAACTCAAATATGTAAGAGCAATTTACATTGAGTTTGCCTTGGGAAACCATACCTCTATTTCGATCTTCCTTATCGATTTTCGTTCTTCATCAGTTTTCAAAGTCGTTTTCTTAATCCCGATGGATTTTTCTAACATTTTTACACTAACTCAATAGAAAAGTCATTTTAACAAGATTAAAAGCAGCCTTTTTGTCTCTTACGGTCGAAGAGGATTCGATTTTGGCGCCATTAGGGCGAGATGGACGATGACGTCACAGTAGACCCTCCACAGGCCACCAAGGTTTCGACCGAAATCGTAATAAAACGAATCGTAACGACGATAAACGGGAAAAAATCCGTTATAACGACACTAATAAGGATTTATAACCTTCAAAATTACTTTAAACCTCCAAATTCAACCTATTTTAGCGTTAAAATCGGTCTAAAGGGGATTCGCTGAACACGGTCCCTTAAGATCAGAATCGTACATCCCCCACGAGCCAGGCCACCACTATACATTCGATGACTGAATTAAATAAATGGTAACGAAGATAAACGTAATAAATTCGTTATAAATGCAACTGAAAATGAGAGAGAGAATGTAAGAGAGAAGGAGGAAGATGTAAAATAGCGTTTTTAATCGCTACTGAAGTCCTCGGAAAAGAAAATGGAAGATTTTTATTCATACTCGAATGCGTCGATTTTTCATCCATTATTTTATTTAATGACCCAATTTTTATCTATTTCATGGCTTCTGAATCATCTATGATATATTTCCCAAATTTATACGGCTCTAATTCCGTCAATTTCAAATTATTTAAATAGAAATGAGGCCATTATCGTCGTCCCTGATTGCAGACGACGTAGAGAGAGAGAGGGAGAGAGAGAAAAAGAATAACTAACGTCTTTTTCGGCGAGGATACGAACTTCACTAAACGAAAATTCCTACCAATTATTTTTTTCAATCGCTCCGTATGACGTCATATTTAAAGCTACGATAATGAATTAGGTGTCATTTTAAAGCTAAAGAGTTGGTCTTTATCATGATATGCTTAAAATCACGAAAATTTTCAAATTAAATATCGATATTACGAGTAAATGTTAGCCGTAACGAAAAAAAAATCGTACTACTTTTTTTAACAATTCATGATAAATCGTAGAAAAGTTATATATCACTCCTGTTTACATCTTTTTAAAGCCTGATAAATTAACTTTCCGATGATGTACTATTTACTACTATTTGAGCTACGTATGGTATGATAAATCGCTTTCAAAAACTGTAAAATATAGATCATTGGCGTCGTTAAGTTCGCCGAGCGGAATAGCTGTTTATGTGACTCTTATTAAAAAATTCTCAGTAAATCTGAATATTAATATATCATGTTTCCCAATATATCGTGAAATAATATGATAAATTACCTTTACACTGATATATAATTCAATATCATTTGTGCCACATGATAAGCAACAAACATAGATACAAAAATGTAAAAATTAAAAAAAAATACATTCCCACCGCTGGTACGAGTTGGCTGATCGGAGTAAGATATATTTTTCAAAAATTTGGCAAAATTACAGATAGTAATATATTTGCTTTATCTTTATACAGTTAAATAGATCGATAACTGAATTTTTTAATGATATATAATTTTAATAGATTTCCTGCCGGGAGTGAGGTTAAAACAACAATAAAAAATGCAACTTTAGGCTCAAATATCGAGGGAGAATAATCGGTTGTGGTGGGTGACGAACGCAATAGAGAGAGAGAGAGAGAGAGAGAGAGAGAGAGAGAGAGAGAGAGAGAGAGAGAGAGAGAGAGAGAGAGAGAGAGAGAGAGAGAGAGTTATAACATAACAGCCTCAGTATGACCTAATTTGGCCTATAACCTTAAATTTGGCCAGGATTGTTCCAGTGATTATGAAGGTTGTAAACAGTTTAAATAACTATAACAGGTCATCACTGACCTACAACCCATATGTCATGTCATAATTAACCTGTATCTATAACCAGTTGTTACAGCCTAGGAGATGACACTGACCTATCCTACATAAGGTGTCATTTGACCTAATACACCACATTTAAGTGACCTTATTCTTAAGAAAAAGGTCAAATTAGGTCAAATAACCACATATCAGACTCTGCAGAGGACTGTGGGAGCCTAAAATTTAAGCCTTTAATAAAACTCAATTATGGGGCATTAATTGGTCACTGAACACTGAATGTGACCTATATTGACCCCAATTGGACCCAGAATCTAGTAAATTCCACAATATCTGAGCATTTATCACCATTCACTAGAACTAAACCAACTTCACTCTTCAATGATACCCAATTTGGGTCATTTATTGGTCAAACCCCATAAATACCTTTGGGCATGATCAAGTATGACCCAGATGACCCAATGTGGTCCTGTTTGACCTTGAATCTATGAAATTCTTCAAATTTTGGGCAGTTTTGACAATTTGATGACCCCTAACTTCCTTCACACTTCAATAAAACCCTATTTTGGGCCATAAATTGGTCAATGAATGCCCAAAATGTGACCAACATAACCCAGTGTGACCCAGTACGACACAATGTGATCTAAATTGACACAATGTGACAGCAATTTGATCAAGAATCTATCATTTTCCTCGAATTTTGGGCAGTTTTGACAATTTCATGGGCCCCTACTCACTTCACACTTTCATGAAACCCTATTTTGGGTTATAAATTGGTCAATGAATGCCCAAAATGTGACCTAATGTGACTCAGCATGATCCCAACATGACCCAGAATAAAAAGACATTGCAAAATAATGAATAAACTTACAATTAATTCCATAAAAAAGTCACTATTTTCACTCTAGCTATAAACACTAAGTCTTGTCCCAGACTGCTGGAAAATCATTGCCCAATTCTCCCTGGACCAATCAGGAGACAGGATTACAAACTCTCGTTTCTGATTGGCTGAGAACTTGAGCTTTTCAATAAGGGTGTTTAAAAGCCATCCTCCCATTGGCTGGGCTGTGTAAAGAAGAGTTCTGATTGGTTGTTGAGACAAGAAGGTCAGTCTTGTCAGAGTTTCCAGTGGAGAGTTGTTTGTTTGGGTAACAATTGTTACTCTTAAATATTGTATATAAAATAAACTACTTGCTTTTTTGTTAAAAAATTAATGTATTATGGAAGAAAATTTATTAATACATTAATTTGTGAAGAAAAACAACGATTTTAACAAAGACAAAACAACAAACACAAAAAAATATTAAAAGATTTTTGGTGAAACTTAGAAAATCTAGGTAACAGTTGTTACTAAATATTAAATATAAATAAACTACTTGTTTTCACGCTAATAAATTAATTTATTATGGAAGGAAATTTATTATTACATTAATTAATCAAAAACAACACCACAAAACAAATGACAAAACAAAAGAAAAAACGAAAATATTAAAATTAATTCATCCCAAACAAGGGAACAATATGGCTGCCTGTAGCCAACTAAGGACATTTAGAGTAATGATAATATTTAGGTTATTTTCTATATATTTAACAAAACACTTACTATATAGCCCATAAAATACACAGATACACATGTGTATGTGTGTATGAGTGTGTATATGCCAGTGTATTGTGTATAGACATAGATATACATATACACATATAAAAATATATAGGCCTACAAACACTACTTCAAATGTAAACAAAAGCTAATACACCTGTGTATATACATACTCATGTGTATATACATACATCTGTATACATATACACATGTGTATGTGCCAGTATATACACCTACACATTAATAGAATCACATATAAGCCTACAAAACATTAACAAATACACATAAATCTGTATTTATATGAACTAAACTGTGCATATACATGGATACAACCACAGAATACATACATGAATACACATACATACACATATAACATATACCTATATACACATACATACACATATGTATAAAATACACAAATGGCTTAGATATCCCATTAACATAGTTTATGGAGACATAATTGCATTTTCTATGTAATAATTCAATGTATGATTATTCTATTGCTGTTTGAGAGAGAGAGAGAGAGAGAGAGAGATGAGAGAGGAGAGAGAGAGGAGAGAGAGAGAGAGAGAGAGAGAGAGAGAGAGAGAGAGAGAACCATTGCTTTGAGAGAGAGAACCATTGCTTTGAGAGAGAGAGAGAGAGAGAGAGAGAGAGAGAGAGAGAGAGAGAGAGAGAGAGAGAGAGAGAGAGAGAGAGGAGAGAGAAACCATTGCTTTGAGAGAGAGAGAGGAAGAGAGAGAGAGAGAGAGAGAGAGAGAGAGAGACGAGAGAGGAGAGAGAGGAGAGAGAGAGAGAGAGAGGAAGTGAGTGAAACCATTGCTTTGAGAGAGAGAGAGAAACCATTGCTTTGAGAGTGAGAGAGAGAGAAAGAGAGTGAAACCATTGCTATTGAGAGAGAGAAACCATTGCTTTTGAGAGAGAGAGAGAGAGAGAGAGAGATGAGAGAGAGAGAGAGAGAGAGAGAGATGAGAGAGAGAGAGAGAGAGAGAGAGAGAGAGAGAGAGAGAGAGAGTGAAACCATTGCTTTGAGAGAGAGAGAAACCATTGCTTTGAGAGTGAGAGAGAGAGAGAGAGCAAGAGAAATTACTACTTTTAGAGAGAGATAACCATTGCTTTGAGAGAGAGAGAGAGAGAGAGAGAGAGAGAGAGAGAGAAGTGAGAGAGAGAGAGAGAGAGAGGAGAGAGAGAGAGAGAGAGGAGAGAGACGAGAGAGAGAGAGAGAGAGAGTGAAACCATTGCTTTGGGAGAGAGAGAAACCATTACTTTGAGAGAGAGAGAGAGAGAGAGAGAGAGAGAGAGAGAGCAAGCATTTGCTTTGAGAGAGAGAGAGAGAGAAAAAAAAAAATTACTACTTTTAGAGAGAGATAAGCATTGTTTTGAGAGAGAGAGAGATTACTACATTGCTTTGAGAGAAGAGAGAGAGAGAGAGACGGACTAACTACCCACCAACTCTAAATTTCCACCTCTTACCTGTAGGATTCAACCTAATTCCTGTAATCCTGTTTCTCTGATTTTGTTGAAGGATTCAACCTCTTAAATCCTTCTTTGATATTGTTGGAGGATTTAAATCTCATTAATCCCCTTTCCATTCATTTCTATCTTGTCCCTCCATGCATACAGTATGCTCATTAATCCTATTTTCCTCAGGATTTAGTGTCCAATATACCCAGATTTATGACGGTAAATCATGCGTATTCTAAGCAGAGTTTCTGGATCCACTTCAAAAATCTACTATAGCCTACATCGCCAATCCCAAGACACTTCGTACATCAAAACTTCACCTCGACAAGGACTCTTCAACATCACATCGATGTTGTACCTAGATGATTGCAATAACCTCAATGTTACTAGAGAATTATGTAATTTTAATGCGTACTTTCATGTTGTAAAGCAATTACTTATTGACGGATGCGACAAGGTAGTCTTCATTAACTGCAATCATGATGGCAGACAAGGCTTTGCTCCCCATGACAGTGCCAACCTTGCAGAAAAGATTCTGGCAAAATCTTGTGGTCCAATTTTCTCAGCTAAAATTCGCTGAACGATCTACACCGTCTCCTCAGCGTTGCAGTTATTGTGGGGGATTGTGATTGACCACAGCTCCTTAACCCCAACCTCGTCAGTTTCAAAACCTGTGGTCGTACCACCCAAACTCATTACCAACCACCAGACTTGACCTGCAACAACCAATGTGAGGTGCAGGCGAAAATTCCACCTTTGTTCCCTTTAGACAGTTTCATCCAGGGACACTACACAACCCATTGGCATTCTGATCATACGACGCGATCTAAACACTGGACTAATACAACTTCTAACACCCTTCAAGTCATTGCATACCGCCAAAAACATTTTTTTGTCAAGTGTTTTATGCAGATGTACCGGTCTACGCATTTTCTCACAAATACAGGGCATGAAAGAATGGGGAAGGAGACATATTTATGCATATTATCACGTTGCAAAGCAATTGCTCGTATTTTGGTTTCCGTTTCGGCTGACTGAGATCATCGCTTGATGATAAAAACAGGAATGGATTAACAAGACACAGTTTAACCAAGTTTTAATTCACACTATACTTACTGTGGTTTTAATAAACCCTATACTTTCTTCGGTTCTGAAAAGACACGGAAGAAGAGGATTTTAAAAGAACATCGATTCGTTTGTCAGTTTTCGTGAACAGATTCGACATAAAAAAATGTCATTTCGATAAAGTCAATCTTTTTTCGTAAGCTACTACGAATTAAAAGTTTTTTGTGATATTTTTCCATATGCTATTATTTTGTAAATAAAATCTTCCTTTCTTATGATGGCTTTGGTACTCTGCCCTACAATGGAAACCTGCAGTATCTGCAAAAATGTCCAAAATTGATATATGCCACCTATAGGGCTCATGAAACACTAATACACAAGTTACTGCAGTTTCGGAATGATTCTGCAACGCTTTTGCATGGGTATTCAGGGGGTCACATTTGCAGGATCTGCAAAATCAGTGGTAAGGCAATGGAGTATCTACCATTTTTCTCAGTTCTGTATTTTTGCAGATACTGTACTGCAGTCTATAATAATAATATTTACAATACTCTTCTGACCACAATTACAAGTTATGTAAACATACACCATCTTGGAATACTTTATAAACACACAATATTTAAATAACATCTAAAACAGATCTCCAGTTCCCTGTTGATTCAGGAAAAGAATGAACTCCACAGCTAAATTATTATTAATATAAAATACAGTATTACTCATGAGATGAATCCTATTCATACGGCACAAGCCCACCAAAGGGGCCACTGACTTGAAATTCCAGAAGCTTCCAAAGATTATTATGGTGTTCATTGAGAAGAAGTAAGGGGAAATACAGAAATGACAGCTCCCACTTATTTTAAAAAAGGAAAAATAGATTCATAAATAGATAAAAATGTATTAAAATGCAAGGAAAATAGTTTTAGGGTAGTGATGCATGGCATCTTGGCTTGAACTTATCAAGTTCTGATTGAACGACATCCTCTAGAGGGGAGGCTTCTGCGGGTTAACGACTACCTTATGACAAAGTTGTACGGGGAAGGAGTTTTATCTTTACTACTAAATAGTTTTACTAGTTTTACCGATCTCCAAATATTTAAACATGGTGCAAATTCATCTCTTTTCTCTGCTGACGTCTCCTGACTTTTGGGTGTACCAATTTTATTCTCTATTCCCGCATAATTGTTGATCAACTTTTCCTATAGTTTGTCTCTCTCTGCACGCTGATTCCACCTTGGATTAATAGTCCCTTGACTTTGTCCATACAGGTTTTCATCTGAAGATTTAAAGATATAAAAGAAAGAAAGATCCTTTGGAAGTTTTAGGAAAGGGCAGATGTAACAGGGAAAGATGGACACCACTGTAGTTCACCAACATGCTGATAAAGTAACGTATCTTTGTAACTGGATGTTTTCAAATCCTTAGAGACAGCTAAAAGCATAAAAAAACCTATGACTATGCAATATTCTGCTGCGGGACAGCATGGCTGTACCTCACAGCCTAAAGGACCTCTTTTATGAACAAGGATGTCTAAAAAGTAGTTCGTCTTGGCCTACACAACGGCATAAACCACAGGAGAAGCAAACAATTATAACGAGGAATATTCCTGGAACATTTATTAAACCGAAAAGCTGTTAAAACAGGCTGAATTAACAGACCAAATCCCTGACTTTGGTGACGAGCTGTGGAGACTGGGTTCTCCATTTCTCACAGACCACAGAGTGGACGTTAAGCCCATACCCAAATGTTAGAATGGAATAGAGTATATTGCCTTTCCCACTGCACCACCAAGACCCATCTACTGCACTTCTAAGCTGACCTTGTAAGTGACAAATATAAAAACACTTCTAAGATTTGAACCAATTCCACAGAGCAAATGACCTGAAGAGGGCCCTAGACCAGGTCTGACACCATTTCACAAAGTTGATGATCTGCAGAGACCTGCTTTGACCAGGTTTCACAAATTTCACAAATAAAATGACCTGACATCTGCCTAATGAGACCAGATTTGACACCATTTCACAAACAAAATGACCTGACATATGCCTACTGAGACCACATTTGACCCAATTTCACACAGAAATAGACCTGCAGAGACCTGCTTTGACCAGACTTTACAAATTCCACATAAAAAATGACCTGACATTTGCCTACTGAGACCAGATTTGACCCAATTTCACACAGAAATTACCCTGCAGACTTTACAAATTCCACATAGAAAATGACCTGACATTTGCCTACTGAGACCAGATTTGACCCAATTTCACAAAGAAGATGACCTGCAGAGACCTGCTTTGACCAGACTTTACAAATTCCACATAGAAAATGACCTGACATTTGCCTGCTGAGACCAGATTTGACCCAATTTCACACAGAAATTGACCTGCGGAGACCTGCTTTGACCAGACTTTACAAATTCCACATAGAAAATTACCTGACGTCTGCCTACTGAGACCAGATTTGACCCAGTTTCACAAAAATATCGACCAGAACAAGATTGAAACAAAAGAAGTCTACAGAGTATAGACAACAGCTCACTATGTAAGTATGTCGATAAACTCAAATCTAACGTTACCAACTTAGAAAATCTAAAAACTAATTATACACCTAAATTTTACTTATAAAATCAATGTACAGTAATGTAGGTTAAACTGAAGGACATTTTTACAGAACATACTTGCTTAATTTGAATTTTTGGGCAAATGCAATGTTTTTCTAGATCGCTTTGTGCTAAGTGACTTTCCACATTAAAAGGTTGGTTTTGGTACCATTATAAAGCTGAATTCTTGCACTTTATTACTGTATGTTCGTAAAAGGATAAGAACTTTATAATATAATTCAAAGTGATGTGAAATTGGCTGAAAATCTTCTCCTGATGACACAGACTGAAATATCATCAGGCTCAATAAGATGTGAAAACTAGATGAAAATAGTTTAAAAAAGTTGTTAAAATGATGATTTTGGTGTCATTGTAAAGCTTAATACTTCCACTTTATAGTATTATCTTCACAAAAGGAATACAACAAGTCTCATACGATAAAGCAATGGGCCGAAGTTGGTTTGAAATCTCTACAAATGAGAGATACTTGTAAGTCACTGGCGTTAATTTTCAGCCAAATTCGTATATCATGAACATACCCAAATAATATACAAGTAATTCTGATGTCCTTGGTAGGATTTGAATCCATGTCCAGAGTCGTCCAGAGTACAAGAATGAGGTCACATTGCCAACCTGACTTTGGCACTACTAAGAGGGTAATGTGGTTATTACAATTACATATCTGTATACATTTCCCCAAAATGTATGAAGGAGAACTAGG
Organism: Macrobrachium rosenbergii; assembly: GCA_039081455.1. Lineage (NCBI taxonomy): Eukaryota > Metazoa > Arthropoda > Malacostraca > Decapoda > Palaemonidae > Macrobrachium > Macrobrachium rosenbergii. Next base: position 124,615 of record JANJGK010001550.1, on the reverse strand, counting down.
CAATATTTATTACAAATCCATCACACAAAAAATATAAATGACTACACTACAGATGTGTTACCAAAGGCTTGTGGGTACAACGTATTGCACAAAATTGACCAAATTTCACAATTTTGGGGCATTTTTGACAATTTGATGGCCCCAAACTTTACTAAAGCCTTCTATAACTCTCACTATAGAGGCATTAACTCATCAAAAAACTCAAAAATGTGAACCAACTTGACCTAACCTGATCCAAAATCCACCAATTTTCACGAATTTTGGGCATTTTTTGACAATTTAATCTCCCGTAAAATACTACAACCTTCAATTTTGCCCAATTTTGGTCATAGTGGTCACAAAATGTGACCACTATGACCAAAAGTCTATTATTGTGAGATGAGAATCCTAACTACGTGGTCTGGTTAAAATCTCTTAAAATTCTATACAAATGGCTGGCCCAAAGAGAATGCACTTTAAAATACCAAACATTCATTTTGAATGATTCTCTCCCCTTTCTAACATTTGACAACATTCCAACATAATTAACTGATGATTACAAAGTGACAACATTCCAACATAATTAACTGATGATTACAAAGTAAGATTTTCATCAGCTATATAATTATGCACTGTGGAGTACCAATAAAATAAGCAAAGTTTCAACTTATCACAAGGCTTTATAAAGATATGCCAATTGGGCATTGAATTGTCAACTCAGTTCTTACAATTGCAACAATATAACAAGTGAACATCAATCACTGACTTGCAAAAGCAACTTTCCACACACTATGATACTCATATACAAAATGGGAACACAGAACAGTACAAAAATACCATAATAATTATTAAAAAATTACAGTACACAGCAATTACAAAAACACTTGAAAAAACCAAATCACAAGGGCAATTGTACATAATATACTTCATGTCAGTTTCACAGACAATTTTGAACTTGAAAAAAGTCCTGCACTGGAAACAGCAGTTTATGCAAGAACACCATCTCAGAGTTATACAAAAAAACCATTTCAGAGTTTAACAGACACATGTACAAGAGATTTCTAGAATTCTAGATGGAATCTAGATGCTGGTACTCCCCAAGTGAGGTCACGGTTGATAAGAAGACCACAAGTGAGCTTACAGTTGATAAGAAGACCACAAGTGAGGTTACAGTTGATAAGAAGACCACAAGTGAGGTTACGGTTGATAAGAAGACCACAAGTGAGGTTACGGTTGGTAAGAAGACCACAAGTGAGGTTACAGTTGATAAGAAGACCACTAGAAGGTCTTCGCAGCTTTACCTCAGCGATGCAATAACGTCGTACCAATCGCCATCAGCACGATGCTAAATATCTGGAACAGAGAAATTGTGTAAATATACAGAGCACTCAAGATAAAATCACAAACAAAAACAGACTTAAAATTAAGGAATTCAAAGATGGAGTCTGACAAATCTTTTGAGAAGGCTCTCTCAACTTTTTAAGAGACTACACCATAAAAACGACAAATAATTCAACCTTGGGCATCATCTTCCAAGGTCGCACAAGAGGAAAGCGATACATTCAACTAACAGGCAGGGATGACTCTTTATTTAGCAGTCTACTTAACAAAGGCCCAGAAGTTTCAGATCACTGGGTTATGATTCTAGACAATGACCAGAGGGTCACGCTGCTACACAACGACAGGGCTTGGTCAAAAGACTTGGTCAAAGATTTGTTGATAAACCAGAGGTGACAATTAGAACAAGGTCATGATAAAGAATTTGAAGCAAGGAAAATGATAAAGCAAGGAAAAATAATTGAGGGCCAAAGAGACACGCCACAGAACAGATGCCAGTCTATATAAGTACCCAAACTGTATGCAGAAAGCTGAAAATATATAGACATGCAAAATGCAATAAACTGATTGCCGATTGGTCACTCAGACCCAATTATTCATAAATTGCATAATTTTTTCAATGAAAGCTTCAAGTCTGGGCAACGACAGGTACTTTTACTGAGCTAAAAATGATCCTCCGTTCTGCCATGCGATTTCCCAGAAGTCAATGCTTCTCCCAGCAATCTCTATTCACTTTTTGTTACATTTATTGCTTTCTGTTAATCCTTCTGTCCTTATGTGATAATGTTTGTCTGCAATGTACAGGAAGGCTAATGCAATGGTGGTATACTGTAATGTCGAAGCACTTTCAAGGGGCATCCACTGTTCCAATAATCCCGGAATACTGAAATACCATCAGGTAAAAAGTAGACCAATAATCCTTTTATCAAAAGGAGCAAAAGTGATATCCGAAAAAGTCCCAAACGGAAAGGTACATAACTTAAAAATAAAAAATAAACTAATAAATTAATAGATATAAACCTTGGCAGAGAAGAATACAGACGCCACCCTACTTACAAACGAGTTACGTTCCAGACTGGCATTTGTACTTTGAATTGCTTGTAAACTGGTTACTGTACTCTTCGTGCTTATTCAAGTACGGTACGTTGCAAAATCAAGACAGTACTGTATGTGTTCCAATCCTAAAACACACTACACTGTATGTACAGAATAGGCACGCTATACAAAATCTGAACTTACGGGTGGCAAAGGGGAGTGCTCTGAACACAATTTTAATTGGAGATCCTGTTTGTTTGTGTCTCTGAATGTTTGTAAGTAGGATGGCGTCCGTACCCAAGTACAAACACTAACCAGAAACCAAGTATTTGCGTATCGTTACACGAACCCGGGAAAGGGCTGGGGCAATGTTACCAAAGACATGGATAACAAACCAGAAAGATAATATATATGGAATCAACAGACCATGTCAGTACAAATTGCAGTTTCTTTTGCAAGATGAAAATGAGTTATGAAAATGATTTAGCCAAAAAGTTCTCATTGGGTTAGCACACTGAAATCTTATTAAAATCATAAATTATATGGCTTTGTAAACCCTTATATTTACTTTGACTAAAACTAATGTTTTTAAATAACATAAAACAAGTTTTTCATGTAAACCAATCAATCATATTACACCTATCATTGTGTCTATCAGACTGAGATGACAGGCTTAATATGCCCAGTGGTTGAAAAACCCGCCATCATTTCTTGAAGGAAGGCTGAAGTCATGTGACTTCTTGGAGAAATACTTCCACATTTGTATGTGTGGACCAGTAAGACTTGTGCCTTCTTGAAGCTGGAATGGAATGGAGTGGACTGTAAAATTTAGGCCAAAGGCCAAGCACTGGGACATACAAGGTCATTCAGTGCTTAAAGGAAAGCTGAGAGTGAAAAGGTTTGAAAGGTGTAACAAGAGGGACGCCTTCTGCAGGAGAGAGTTGAGGAAAGTAAGATTGATGAGAGAGGATGTGAACGGAGGTACAGTCCAGGGAATGGAAGGGGTTGTAGCAGCTAAGGGGCCATGGAAGGGACACCGCAAAGAACCCCCTACGGAGACAAGGTACACGGGCAAAGCCACCAGGCTTCTTCTTCAGCAGGCAGGACCAATATGTTCCTCAAGGTAGACTCAAACTGACTTCTGAGGCCTAAAGATGCTTTAATGAGGTTCTGCAGTTCCTGTGATGTCTCTGAAAAGTAATTACTGTGGGAAAATATTTGGTCGAGAAGATGGTGACTGGGAGCACAGACCCGTTGCAGTTTACTTCAGAGAAAGTGCCTGTGAGTTTGGAAAAAACAATTGTGAATACTTGGAATGTTGCAAATAAAACAGCAGAAGTTGGCAAAGCAACCAGCTATCTTGCAAAATGCAAGACTGGCGAAGACCTCTTTGACGGAGGCCCTCTGAACGTGTCGAAATTGCAACCAGCCATCTTCCAAATGCAAGACTGGTGAAGACCTTAAGATCCTGGTAGATAGACCAACAGAGGAAGGCACTTAGCGAACAGAAAGAGTACAGCTGTATTCCTACAGTCCCTGGAGAGGATTCCTTGTTGGAATGGAATGGAAAGTGCAGATTCCAACTCAGTTTCAACACATGGCCGTGACAAATCACAACTCAAATACAACTAATGATAAGAATTTTGCAATCTAAATGCTGTTTAAATAATAAACACCTTGAATGAAAGATAGGCAAGAATGTTAATAGCTGTCAAAAATCCGTCAACAACATTCTGTAGACACCAACACATACAACCACCACAAGAACCCTTCCCAAACTTATTATCAACATTCAAACATTTCTTGGGGGACCATACATGAGTGTCTATTTATAGAAGAGAGTGAAAAACAGTAAAAAAATATTGACAAAAGTAATGAGGCAACAGCATTTGACCTACTACCAGGAGGAGACAAAGGTGATATGAAATCTAACAAATGTTTAACAAATTTAACAAAAGGAACTAACTGACAATTTATTCAAACTAAATAGAGGCAGATGAACAAACAAATACAAAATAAGATATGTTTAAGCAACAACACAGATATGCAAAGACATTCTAACTTTCCCCTCTACTTAAGACCATTTTAACATACCGTATCTCATTAGGAAATGATAATGAAAGAGTACCATATAAGGTACAAGGTACGTCAATGTAAAATTGCATTTTTCACTTATTTCAAACCAAAATTTGTGGTAAATAAAAGACTAGAAAACATATGCCACCTTAGAAATTTGTTTTGTAAACAATGATTACCATTATCATCATTCAAATTACGTGACCACTTGTATGGAACATGCCTAACAGATCGGTGACTTGGGAACACAGAAAAGTATCTCAATAATAATAATTACAAAGAAATAATGTAACGAATACAGTACATACGTACATACAGAAACAATCTTAAAAATACAAGGGCAATGGTTCGTGATGCTTTTCAGTAATATCAAAGACTTATAAACTTTAAAGCACTGTATTGGAACAATGACACAGAAATCAAGACCTTCCAGAATTCAACAGCAAATGAACAAGAGAATTCTGGTACTGGAAACTGACAACATATTGCCTAAACACAATTTAGAAGCTTTTTCTATATATATATATATATGTGATAATGTTTGTCTACAATGTACTAGACCACTGTAACAGCAGACCACCCCATCTCCCAAAACCTTTCTAAGAGACCTTCATCTTTCCAGTTACACCAAAAAAGAATCCTGAAATACCACCAGTCAAACAGGAGGCCATTAACTCTCTTAAAATTAGCAGAATGATAAGTGAGCAAGTTCTAAGTGGCAGGTAATATTTCTGAAAAGAACTGACAGCCTACACAAAAACCAATAAGCCAATGTATGAGCAAGTTGCTACCGTCGACTGGAATTAGACAAAGCTATACTGTAGGCCTCATATCTACAAGACTCGATGGGTTCCAGCTTATGACATTCCAGCCCCATTTGGAGCCTTTGTTTTTTGGGAATAGGTCCACCACCTATCTAACAATGGTGTCAGAATTAGGAATAGTGGTGGTGTGGTAGGCTAAGCTTGGGTTTGTATGATGAAAGACGTTCGTATGATTGCGGTAGGTTTGATTACGAACCATCTACTGTAATCTGGGCTCTGTTTGCAGTGGTCATGTGCTCCTTTTCATGAAGCTAGTGCATTCATGTAATTCTGCAGAGTTTAAATGAATTATTGAGTTTATTTTGTGGTTTTGAGCCCAATATGTTTTTGTTATAGTTGAAGTATTTTGCTGATTTTTGTAGTATTAAGGTGGAATACCGGATAAGTTCTGATGAACTATAATATTAAGTTAAGCTAAGTTAGATATTGGCTAAGTTAGGATAAGGTTCTGTTTGAAGGTCTTCAGGCCACTGTAATATTAAGGAAATAAATTAGGTTAAGGAAAGTCAGAGTTTCATTTAATAACCTCCAAAACTGTTCCCATCATACTGCCCCAATTGTGTACTATAAAAAGCCCCTACAATGGCACTTACACAAAATGATTCCATGTCTGACGTGGAGTCCAGAAGGTGATTGACGACTGCATCTTCTTTTAACATTTTCTTATTGTAAAGGACCTGAAAAAATGGAATATATCAAATCGGCTGAATGAGAATGCCTCTACTAACAACCATCTTTGTACAGAAAAACACTTGACTCATGTTGCATCTTTCTCCCTGACTTCTGACTAACCTCCAAGGCCATACTAAAAAAAGACACACTCTATCACCAATAAGAAATATGGATATGAAATAAAACTATTAGCAAATTCTACAGGGAAAAATTAATATTCAATACACTGAATGTATTTCACCAACTACGAAGGCCTACTGTCTACGTAACCTCATTTATGTCCACCTCGCAAGGACTGAGGTTTCATGCCATGTGGACCACTGCAGGTTAGACAATTATTATTATTATTATTATTATTATTATTCAGAAGATGAAGAACCCTATTCATATGGAACAAGCCCACCAAACGGTCCACTGACTTGAAATTCAAGCTTCCAAAGAATATGAAGGTGCTCATTACGAAGAAGTAAGAGGAAGTAAAAAGAAAAAATAAATTAATAAATAGATAAAAATGTATTAAAATACCAAGAGAATAGTATTAAGGTAGCAATGCATTGCATCTTCGCTTGAACTTTTGAAGTTCTAATTGCAGGACGTCCTCTCAGGGAGACTGTTCCACAGTCCAAGAGTGTGAGGAATAAAGGACCTCTGGAACTTTGGAGAAATTCTACAGCGAGGTACATTTACTGCATATTGGTGCTTCTGCTGTCCTGAACAGAAAACGCACCTTGTGTATGGCATGAGCCTTCAGAATAGACAACGTCAGGCTTACCACAGTGCCTTCATGAAAGTTATGGCTTCAGAGGTCATGATAAACTGGAGATGCACCTGAAATAAAAGTGGCAAAGATGAAAGAATGAAAAGGTGTCCAGGACTTTTGTATAATTATGTGGAGATTGAAAGGAAATGTTGCAACGTCTACAGCCTTGAGGGTAATGACTGATAATGTTAAAGAATGGCCTCCCTTGATGCAACGAGTCTTTCTATAAGTAACAAATATGCATGACTGAAGACAAGAATATATTGGTGATAGAAAGACGATAGGAGATAATTGTGGGTGTCAAAAAAATAGGACCAGGCTATTTAAAAGGGCAAGGACACCACATGACCCTGGGAACAGCCATCCGCTCTGTCCAATGACCAAAAAAGTGGATGAGATAAGAGAGGAAAGGAAATGAACAGAAAAAGGTTGCTTACCCAAGAGGCAGAGGACGGTAGTCGATTGGTGGTTCCTTGTGCTCGAAACTCTGCCAAATCTGAGGTTGCGTTCAGCCTCCATTGTGGTACTGAAGGCCGAAAACGGGTATGGGGATGGGAGGAGATCTGAAAAAAGTATAAAAATTCAATAGAGGAATAATAATAATAATAATAATAATAATAATAATAATAATAATAATAATAATAACAGAACTACTCATTTCCTCTGGACCAACACTGACCAAATTTACGAGACGTGAACACAAGCCAACCTGACTTACTTTGTGAACAAAGACGACAGTGACGTATGGAAGACAGAGTGACGTATGGAAGACAGTGACGAATGGGAAGACAGCGTGACGCATGAGAGTACCTTCAAGACTCACATCACAAAGTCCCAGGGGCAATCAACGGGGAAACAGCAGTGGGGTGACGTGCCTCCTCCAGGGGAAACGAAATGGGCTGAGCCACCTGTCCTGCTGCCCCCTGGGCCATTCCGTTCGCTTAACCTGAGAGCAATGGGAAAGGTGTCAGCATATCACACATGAAAAAAACCTTGCAAACATTTTGACGAATGTTATTCAAACGCCTCATTTAAACCAACGTTAATGAGAACTGTACACAAACCACTGCTCTTTTCAACTCTGCAATCTAAAATATTCTTACACACGCTCGGCTGTGTTGCAGCCACTGTGCAATGAGGTCTGATTTCCCCTGTGAATTCAAGCACACATTCCTTTCTCACAATCTGCATTTCAGAATCCCATACCTCCAGTCTTTTCATCGATTAGGACTCCGCCTGCGTCTTTGTTAATCAGCAATTCACTGCTTAATCAAAAACACACCAAAGGCAAAGAGTCCTAGATTAAGTCAAGGTTAGGTTAGGATTAGAGGTCAATCTAAAGGGCACCTCCGCACGCATTCCTGCCTCGGAAATTGATTTTTCCCGTGCTTTTAGCGTTGCTGAAGAAGGAGGTGGCGCAGTTTATTGTTGGTCAATTGTTATTAACCTCAGGGTTGGGGACCCTGTGGGAACGCATGGCTGGGGGAAATCGCAGTGGGAGAGACCGGACTGTCATGTTACTGTTATGGAATGATTCCGCACATGCCCAAGCCATTACGGGAGCCGTATGTTCAAGAAGGGATTGGGAAGGAAACCTATTATAAAAGGAATTACACCAAATTAACGTAAATACTAAAGAAAAATGATGCATGAGATGCCACAAAAAGCAATTATGGACACTAAGAAAGCAATCAAGCAATTCCCGACACTAAGAGAGCACTCAAGAGAAGAATGTGCTGTTCTGGACTGGATATTCTAAAACTGTGCTTGGAATGGAGTGCCTCAACTAAGGTGACCTCAGTAATTACAAGTGTGAGGCTATTTTACGCAGCTGGCCTTGACGTACACTTTCACTGACAGTGTCATATCTCCTTCGATCAAAATTATTAATCTGCTCGGCTAAATTAGGAATATGCATGCAACCATTGCAAAAAGGAAAGCAAAAATGCTGAATAATCCTGCAAGTGACCAGGTTACAATTTCTGGAGCTATATAACAGATTTGAAATCTCCATCTACAGGACATTACTTGCTTCAGATTCCTACATGACCGGGCCAACAGTTAAGTACAGATACTGAACTATCAATTCACCGTAACAATTGCAAAGAAAACAGCGTCAAAAGCCCACACACAATTACACCCAAACCTAAGCTAATAAAACCATTTACAGACACTGCAATTGAAAACTCGGAACTAGAGAGGGACACCAAACATGTATATGATCTACGTCCAGTCTGCCGCAAGTCTAAGTAAGCCGAACATTGACCTATTGTCAGTAAATGCAATGGGTAGTTTACGTATCCTAGGGACGCCACCATAGCTCATTAACAATGACTCCAAATGAAAAATTGCTTAGAATAAAAACTGTTCAGGGGGCCCGATTCTACCCAAAAAGTAACTTACTTGACCAGTTTGCTTGATTTTCCCGAACGACAATTTTTTCAGCGGAGCGTAACTTTTTCTAAGTACCAAGTTGACGTGAATGGTGTCACAGAGCAACGCTCTCCCGTAGTTAGTCAGATGGCCGACGTGCGGCGCTTCTCTCAACCCGTAGTTCCTAAGGCTGCCACCGCCGTACCGCGGGAAATTTAATTCCGTCCAATCATATCTCAGGCTGACCCAAGTCATGCCCTAGGGCTTACGGATTAAATACTTCGAACCAACCATAACGCGTTCTAACGATATGATTCATAGGCCTTGGCCAACGCCAGAACCACGCTTTCTTTCCTTCTTGAACCGCCGCGATGAAAAATCACGATTTTATTTTGTTCCCAGAGGCGATACCTAGAATGTGTTCCGTGTCCATTTTGGGTCTTTTTGGATTTAGGACCTGCGTGGTCAGACAGCAGCGACTTTGAATAAGGTAAGCACACAGATTAACCCCCTTTTTACATTTGTTTTGCTGCTAGGTTAGGTAGGGTTTTGGAACTGACCCTAGTGTGCAGTTGTTTTTTGTAACCTGTGGCTACAGCGAATACAGATATTACCGCTTGCCAGAGCATACGTGCCTGCCGAGAATCGTTAAAAATGTGGATGAGGCGCACAGCGCCGTTCCGCCACGCCGAACTGAGACCAGATATGTTAAAAAAATCACCGTTACAAAATGCCCGTTCTAATGTAGGTAGGGAGGTAGGGAACAGCCTCACCGAGGTAGCCTATGCTAGTGTTTTCCGTCCGCCTTGATGTAGGCTGGTAGGGTCAGCCTCACACATGCAGTGTAGCAGGTCAGCCTCGTGATCGTAGATTAAGGGGAATCAAGAGCAGAGAGGCCTGACAGGCGTAACAGGAAGAGGAAAACCTTTTGAAACAACTTGCAGGAGAGGGTTAAGGACAGCAAGATGGAAGGAAACGAATAGGAATGGAGGAGGAGAAACAGTCAAAGGAATGAAAGGGGTTGGAGCTGAGGGACACAGAGGAGACGCAACAAACAACCTTATCGAGTAATGACACAGCCCCCTACCACAGGGTTTGAGTAATGACACAGCCACCTACCACAGGGGCTGCTGTTGCCAAAGGGGCTTTCGATCCTCAGTTGGTGCTTTTCGTGCGCCCACAAAAATCAGTTCAACAATGCTGATATGCAATTGCTAGCAACTCAACTTAATAGAGTAGATCTAAAGCTAAGTATCAAGACCCCATCTTGCATCTGCAATTGAATCATCTCATACTAACAACTTCCGATTTAAGCTCAATTCGACGCATAATTCAGGATATTTTCAGACAGAAACTCCCCTAATTACGTAATTAACAATTGAGAAACGATTCCATATTAAATATTTAATTATATTTAATTATATTACCAAGTTTCAGTTGAAAGAAGGCGTTTGTTGACAAAGTGATTGGACCGGCCATGATGACGATGACGTCACAACCCCAGCAGCCCCTCATGTGTAATCTTCCTTATTTTGAGGCTGCGCGCGCGCGTAAGCGAGCTTTGACGCACTCCAACGATGAAATACGCATTTTAGTTGTTATAGAATGTAATTTCGTGGCTTTTAACATGATAATATTCGTTAAATTGCCTATTTTTTACTGTTTTTAAACTTGATTTACAGTACAGCCCTCTCAAATGCGTTTTCGTAATATTTTGGTAATGTTTCTTACGTATCTGACATTCTTAATAATGACAATGATGATAATAATTAGTATTTAAAAGATAAAATATAATATTTATACTTTTTGTTATATTTTATGAAAAATATATACGTATTTATTGACAAATTATAAATGTTATTTCGATGAATCTTTGAGGTACTACAGTCTTGTAGAAGACATAATTATTCAACCTATTATATAGAGGCAAAGCCAATTGTAATTACACACCCACGATTTTGCTTTTTTCGTAATATTTCGATAATGTTTCACATACAGCAAACCATGTATAATAATTATAATGGCGATATAATCAGTCTTTAAAGCTTAAATTCATTTAGTATAAGTATTTTATTAAATTTTAAGAAATAAATTACGTATTTATTGACAAATTATAAATATAAATTTGATCAGTCTTTGAATCACTACGGTCTTACAGGATTTCAACCACCTCAACATTTTCAAGGTCAACTACATTTTCAAGGTCAACTTTGACAGCTGGGAACAAAAGCCTGTTTTATTGGATGGCATTTAAAGTGCTTTTTTTTTAGGTTCATGTTAATGAATTAGAAGGCACTGGGCTTTAAAACAACTTTAAATGATTCTTTAGCCTTTTTTCTTTTATACACTAATGAATTACAAGGCATATTGGTATTTATGTGGTATACTGTACAGGTCATTTGGCATAAAACACATATTCTTAATGGCTTCTTAAGATAATTGTAAATTAATGCAAAGGTATATTAGGCAGCAAGTAAATGCTAATTGTTTTTATGGGAAAATTTAAAGCACATATTCATATATTTCATGACTGACCCATGGATGGAATGTAACCCACTGAATTAACTTTAACTTTAACTTAAGCAATAATTAACATTAAAGATAATTAGATTTCATCTGACATCAAGACTTTTTTTTTCCTAAACTCAGGGTAAGAGGGGCCTTTGTGACCAGCCCACCACCTAGTGGTGTGATGATGGAACTTAGCTTTGTAAAACTTCCTTAATCCTTTTTCACAGCCCTTGGGACCATTGTTCAGAGGTGATGAGAAGGACCAGAAATTTCAACGGAACCAGTTCTATTGCGGTTTTTCCTGGATCCTCTCATGGAAAACATATCTTCTGGAAGTTAAATCTCTTGGAATTTCAGCCAATTTCTGCTGTTTTGTGGAAGCTTTGTGACAAGACTGGTGTCTGCTGTGCCTTGCAAGTGTTTGTGCTGTTTCAAGTGGTGATGGCTGACTTTTCTTGGCTGCCGTTTGTGAAGAATTCAATTTTGCCCCAATGATTGCTTGATATTAATACTATCAGTAATGCTGGTGGACTAAATTAACTTCCTTATTTAAGGGCCCTTAAGTTTTGCCTTGGGGCTTCCATACTTAAGGAATTACAAGGGCATGTGGAACTGCATTGTATAAAGCATATAGTTTACTATGCTTAACTCTCCTAGAGGTAATTACCTTGGTTTAATTTAACGTTCATGATTCCCCTTTGCTTTGTTGCTGTGTAGCCGTTCAGTGTTTGTGTATTTATAGGAGAAGTTCTGTGCGTTCCTTCGTTTTACTATTGTCTGGAAGTGGGAAAGTTAAGTGTCCAGCAAGTGCCCAGTCTCATGATAACACAAGTTTTATAACAATCCTGAATATTTCATATTTAAATCTCTATTTTTCCATTTTAATTTGAAGCTTTCCCCTCTATTTTCTCAACAGCAATAATTTGGTTTTCCATAATGCAATTATTCAAGGGAACTTATTTATTGTGAATTTCAGTTGCTTTTTAAGTGTACAACCAAACTGAATCTTTAATGAACTTTGTAATTATTTCTGGTATATTCATTTTTTAAATCTTTACCCAAAGAACTTTGTATTTACCTCAGTTTTTATATATTGTCATTTAAATGACAATCTTACACTTGGAATTACCTGTTATACTTTTATGAATCTCAATCACTTGTTGCCAAGTGTACAACCTAAGAATCTTTCAAGACTTCTGTAATTACCTCTATTTTCATGTTACCAAACTATTTTTAAACTTTTTTTTTTCCAACCCTGTACATTGTAAATTTAAGTAGTTAATTGTAAGTTTGAACTATCTAAAAGATTTTTTTCTTAGTTTTAGTATATTGCTAGTAATGAGTTACTGGCACTTGTGTTCACAAACAAATGTTTTAAATGATTATATTTTCTGTTAATTGATTTTATAGTTGCTGCTTAACTAAGTTATTTTTAGATAATTTATGAACTGTTTATTATATTAAGTTCCTTTTATGCAAGTTCCTTTTATGCAAGCAAACTGAAGTATTGTACTATTAAACTGTTTTGCATTGTATTGTACTTGCAATAAAACTTGCTAATTTTATTAAGTTTTCAATTTTTTATTTACTAGTTTTACCCTTGTCACATCCAATGACTAAATGTTGTCAAAGCAAGTCTACCACAGGGTTAAAAGGTTGAGATCCTGGGGAAAGGACTGCATATTTTGTGAATGGCCCAAGAGACTTGTAGTTTATTTGTAAAGATTCCCACAAAGGAGTAATAGAAACGTGATAGATTGATGGAAAAATAACTTTTATATAAGGTACAGTAACGCCTGAATCACCTTGCTGTCTAAAAGTACAGAGAACAATTAGCTTAATCTTGCAAGAAATGGAAAAATACCTTTCATATAGCCTAAGGTACAGAAAAGCCTGAATCACCTTGCTCATTGTCTTAAATGCACTGAAAGAAGAAAAATCAGATTAATCTTTCAAGAAGTAACTTTGACTGCAAGAAGAAAATGGCTATCTTTCAAGAAATTCCTTAACTTTGTATTCACATGCATAGCTCAACCTGTTGAGTGAAATAACCTTAACTTTGGTTTTGTTTAGAGCGATTGTTTAATATTAGCTTTTAAGAGTATACAGCTATGCCCTGTAGCTGTAGTATGTAAGAAGCAAGGATTTCCTTTGAAAGCTGGCAAATGTAATTTTATTTGTGGTTAAGGTTTGTTAGTATAAGGGGTAGGAAAGTTGTTCCTCACACCCCTGATATATTAACATACCTGAGCTTGAATGTTCAACTGACAATTACAGATTAGTTCACACAACTTGCACCTTCCAAGGAAATTTAAAGTTAATGGTATAAATAGTTTGCATTACATTTTTAACAGTACAATAAGTGGCCTCAGCTGTAGTTGTCACGTTTCTATAGCGACAGAAGTCGTAACTTAAATTGTTTCAAAACCTGAACAATGTTAACTGGAACTACAGTGTGATATGGGTTTAAAGTCAGAACACAAGTGTTAAGTTATTAAATGCTAATTAAGTATTTTGCTTAGATTTTTTTATACAGAATATAGATGGAGAAATTCATAGACATGGCAAAGGTTTGACTGAATAGATATTAAGAACCATTAAAATTAACCTGAATATTAAGATTAAAACTTATCCATTTTTGCCTATTTTTAAGCCTCTCCCTCTCTCATACATATGCATACTGTCTCTCACACAACCTATCTCTCTCTCTCATACATATGCACTCTCTCACATACAACCTCTCTCTCTCTCTCATACTTATGCACACTGTCTCACACACAACCTATCTCTCTCTCATACATAAGCACACTCTCACATACAACCTCTCTCTCTCTCTCTCATACTTATGCACACTGTCTCACACACAACCTCTCTCTCTCTCTCTCATACATATGCACACTCACATACAACCTCTCTCTCTCTCTCTCATACTTATGCACAGTCACACACAACCTATCTCTCTCTCTCATACATATGCACTCTCTCACATACAACCTATCTCTCTCTCTCTCTCTCTCTCTCTCTCTCATACTTATGCACACTGTCTCACACACAACCTATCTCTCTCTCTCATACATATGCACGGTCTCACACACAATTCTCTCTCTCTCTCTCTCTCTCTCTCTCTCTCTCTCTCTCTCTCTCTCTCTCTCACCTATTTAGATTTATCCTTTTGAAAGCCATAACAATAATATAGAAAGTTATTATTGAATTTATATCACAAAGGGTTTAAATCCATCAAGGTACAACCTGGCTGTCATCTGCGTTTGTATAGTTGCAGCAAATTCAAAACATTTCGAAAAAATGTCATTCATTTTTCATATTTTCTTCCACTCAATCAAAATCATAAAGTAATTATGGAATTTATGATAGAAATTATTCATTTTTACTGATTTTAGTACAATTACGATAAGTAAGTTTTTTACATTAATAGAAATGGAATTTTTGGGGCCTTATCGAAGCTTTCGGAAACACATAGTGATGTCACAAGCAGAGTTTTAAAGCTAGACCTAATGGCAGTTCATTTGTTCATATTTCAAGTATTTTAAAACAATTGCAAAGGAGATTGGTATATTATGAGAGAGAGAGAGAGAGAGTATATTATGAGAGAGAGAGAGAGAGAGAGAGAGAGAGAGAGAGAGAGAGAGAGAGAGAGAGAGAGAGAGAGAGTCTCTGGTGTCAGCCAGGCAGTCAGTAGTAGAGTTATTTTTAGATCACTGCATTCGTACGTACTACTTCGATCCTGACAAACTTTAGTTATGCAATTATCGTAATTATTATTGCACTCCTTGTGGTTAAAAGTAACTTAAAATTAATTACATTGAATATGAATAATAATTACTTCAATAAAGTAAGAATTACCTTGGCTTATAGTTATGGGGAAACATCTGGAGACGAAGTCAAAGCTAAATAATAGGAATGTAAGGCAGGGATTCCGTTGGGCACCTTCTGTTCTTGAACCCACCGGCCCCCCCATGCTACCCCCCAAAAGGTACCCCCACGGTAGCAGAGCGCCTTACTTCACAAATTTCAGAACTGTGAGGGTAAAATTGTACCCTAATGCAACTTACAAAGACTTATCTTAAGTGTTTCTTGGAGAGAATGGTACTTAAACGTTCCCTGAATAAAAAGGAGCACTCAAAATGAAGAAATTATACATATGGAAGTGTTTATATGAAGGCGTGGTAATACAGAGACAATGAACTTCAACAAACGAAAAACAAGTACAGGCACAATAAAAAATGGACAAACACAAGCAAAATCAACCTAAAAACAAACACAAACACAACAAACATCAACAAGCACAAGCAAAAGAGGAATAAAACGAGAAAAGGGGTGGGCCGTTTCAAAGGCAAAATCGCCTAATACTACTAATGCTGCCGCGTGACCGCCATTTTGGACCCGAGCCGAGGTGAATAACCCCAATTAACGGGTAAGTTTAATGAATTACAAATGTAATTACAACTGAAATCCTTAATTACACTGCTGTAGGAGTGTGTGGAGGTCCGGGGGACAATTTTCCCCCCAAAAAACAGTTTGATATTTGTAAAAAAAAAGGTATTTTCGGTGTTAACTAGTTACACCACTTGAACTGTTATTAATGACGTTTTATCAAATAAAACGTCATTAATAACAGTAAAAAATTCCAGTTAATGAAGCAGTTAAAATGCCCCCCAGACTAGCCTGATTAGTAAGGCTAGGGAAGCTGTCTTGCCTTGGGGTCCGAAGTCTTGGGACGGCCGATGACGTCACGGAGGCTCCTCCACAGGTATTGGGGTAATTAATGTGGTAATTAGCGTCATTAATAACGTGTTAGCGTTGGTTAATTAACACTAAATGTTTACCACCGATTTAGGCTACAAATACCCGACCGGAATATTTACCAGGGTACTGTGAAGAGCGATGGGTGCTGCCCCCCAACAGAAGCTTAGTATATTGTTTCCAATGTTTAGTGTTACTTTTTGGGGGGTCCAGGGGCGTGGGGAACCCCCCCTCCCTTGGGCCAGGTCAGGGCACGGTACCCTAAGTGAGGTCATGAAGGTAAGGTCTGGTCAGGTCAGGACACTGTATTGTGGGAAAGGTTAGGTCGATTTCCGTCCTGTCGTTCTACAAAACCTCCCCCACCCCCGCACCAGTCACCAACTGGAATATTTCATGCCGTTTAGGTTTATAGGAATTGTAACAAACCCGAAGGAATAAGAATCGTTCGTCTTTGATTTTGTAAAACGTGCGCATTAAATGTCAAGTGACAAAATCATGCGGCACTATGACCTCATAGGTCCGAGCACTAGGTCATTGCCCTGAATTCTATATTCTGTTGTATTATGCATTTGACGATCGTCATTCGATTGCAAACACAAATTTTTGTTCGGGTGGGTTAGGTCGTCATGGCGAAGCTCTTGAGCGACACATTTTGCTTGCTTGAAGTGTGCAATTTAGTTGTTTTATATTTAGTAAACTTGTTTTATCAAACAGAGGACTAGCCGTTTCTGGACCCTCAAGACTGAAGGATCATTCTCATGCAGAGCATTACAAACACAGTTCAGGTGAAGGGGAGCTCCTCCTATTGTTACACACTCATGCAAGCAAACACCTCCCTGGGGGTGAACTACAAGTAGAACAAAGTAAAAATAACAATTAATTAAACGATCATACACCAACAACACATTCATAAACAACGAATACACACATTGAACTTAATAAGAAAACAAAAAAAAATCAAACAAAAATAAAAAAAAGTCATAACAAACAAAACAGAACACTTAATTCATACAAACGTCTTTCATCATACGAACCCAAACTTAGCCCACCACACCATCGAACTGACAATGCATCTTGACTCAAGTGAGGCATTTCCTCATGTACACCAAAATTCTTCCGGGTTTTTAGTTCTCGTTTTGCTTGATCGAGTTCTTGTCGTTCTGTGTTTTCACTCCGTCTTCTAAAACTGGTAGCCATTTATCCACATCTCTGCTCCAGTCAGTGGCTGTTATATGTCCATTTTTGTGTTCAATATTCCTCCAGCTGCTATATTTTCCTGTAGGTTTTCCAGCACGGCTGTGAACAGTTCCCGTCTGCCATTCATCAGACTCTTTCAGCAGGAATCCTACTCTGTCCAATCTTTGGAATACCTTTGATTTTTAAATTATCTTCAGATGAAGCGTCCTCAACCATGGTGTGGTTCTCTTTTTCTTCCTCCTCATTTTTAAAATTTCCCACTGGATTTATAACTGCTGCTTTCTCATTCTTCCTGCTGTTGTCCATTTCATATCTCAGATTATCAAGCTGTTCATTTCTTCCTTCTTCAGTGTTTCTATCAAAACTAAGGTATCTCCTGAATGTGTGTTTCATGTTCTCTTACAATATTTGAACCATATTTCAATATCACTGATTTGCCATCTTGACCAATGACTGTTGCTGGTCCTGTCCATTCCTTTTGGTCTCCCCTCTTTAAGTAGACTTTATCTCCATTCTTAAGGACTTTGCCAACAGTTCTTACTTTGCGTCTTTGTGCCCGTCATATTTTCTCAGAAGTTTCAGCAGCAATAAAGGCTTTTCTTGTGGAGTTTCTAGCATTGAGATGTTGTAGTACCCTCCAGTGCAGGAAGTTCCTCATTCGTGGTACAGGGTAGGGTTAGGATTCTGCCCGTACGCAAGCTGATAAGGGCTAAAACCCCCTACCACTTTGAGATAATTTTGAGCAATGACTGCCCCTGCCAAAGCCACTTTTAAAGGCAGTTCTGGTTGCTCTGCCGTCATTTTTGTCACCATTTTGGGAAAATATGCTGCTGTTCACATTCTCACACATTTCCAGAAGCTTGTTGGCAAACTCCCCACCGTTGTCACACAAGAATTTCACAGGGGGTCCCAAACCAGTTCCCAAAAATGCCGCTATAATTTTCTCTATTATATCCTTTGGGTCTTGACTTCTTGCCGTATTCACCATATGCAGAAAATGTATATCCCATTTTTGATACTCCATTAGGTTTCATGCCACCACTTCATTGAACTCCTAACAATTGGCCTTGATGGCGTTTTCTTATATTTCATGCAGACCTCAGCTATGTGACACTTCTTCCACATTCATTTAGCACATTTTGACCTTAACACCAGCATCCTTCAACAGCTGGATCGGTCTCTTAGATGTGGGATGACCAGATTGTTGGTGCGATTTTCATATCTTGTTCTTCTTTTCCTTTTCATCATCTCTCACTGTCATCATTATTTCTCCTGGTTTCAATAGTGCCCTGAAAAAATGCCCCTCAATTTTAACGTATTTCCATGAATTTCCAAAATGTTTTTCATTTTCTTCCTCTTTTATTCTCATTTTTTCCTCATGTGACAAAGACTTTGTGTGTGTGCTTTTAACCAATCACCACCATGCTGTAGAACAGCAGGCTGTGTCCAGGACAGCATAAATTAATAGATTCGGTCATCAACACAGACACCATTTTAGGATTTTCAATAAAAGAATATAACTCTTCCTCCTTTACACTACTAATGTACACATTTTTTGAACATGCTGGAGACAGATAGTACCCTGATCCACACCCATAACATTTCCTAACGTTACCATATATGTCAACTGAGTGTCTCTGCCTATGACCCTGCACCCAATGGTGACACTTCCTGACCTCCGAAAGATGTCCTAAGGGCTTGCTGCATGAAATCAGACATTTTATTAGTTTCACTAAAGGACATTGCTGTCAACACTATTTCTTTGTCTCTAACCTCTAGCCCTGCACTCTCTAGTAGCTGAAATGCTAAAATACATTTTGGTATACTTACTTTGTACCTCTCCAGAACTGCACTTCTCTCCACAAATTCTAAAATGTACTTCTCCAGTTTCTGTTCCTTTTCCTCTTTTGTAGTTGACTGTCAACTCTTCAGTATCCACTTCCTCGAAAATCTCGCTTCCTTTTGGGAACGACAGGGCAACAGCCACAGCTTGTTTCTTTTTCTCGGTGCTTGCGACGAGCTGCCGTGCTTTCGGCTCTGGTTTCCGGCGGCCGTAACCTTTATCAGCGCCGAAACCTGGCAACACCAGCCACCTGCCACATTACTCATGGTATTTTTCATAGAGAAACATTCACAAATTACTGTATTTTCATATAGTTTTTGTGACCAAATGCACTTTTTTGGATAAAACTATTGAAATATTCAGGTATGAGGATTTTTAGAGGGTTTTTTGGTTTTTTGAACTATCAAAATAGGCAGTTATAAGTCAGTGAATCTGGGGGCTGACTGTATTCTTATTAGAGTTAACACTTGTCAATAGTGAAGTCTGCCATTTTACCTTCAGAATATGGAAGGATGGGTCAGGTCTAGTCATGGTTTTATACAAATTTTATTCAAAAGAACATATGTATGATGAAAGCCATCCCAAGCACAGGCAGTAATCTGTATTACAAACAGCTCGAAACTTTCCTTTCATGCCCTGTCATGGGAAATGAGTTCAACTTTGATAAGTAGACAGTCCAGGTGTTAGGACAAAAGACTAATGACATTTAGTAAACCCCGTGTATTGTGTTTCTGCATTAGACTGTTGCATTGAAATGAACCAGCGTTGAAGTCTTTGCTGAGACCATTGTTGTTGCGCAAAGCATTTTGCTGCTCAAACACCAATCTCTGCTCAAAATATATCGTGCTGAAAGGCGACCGAAGAGAACCAATGGTTTACTCCCAGATCCTTGAGGAATTTGTGGGCTTCATATCTGTAAATTTTGTCACTTTCTCTTCTTTGGGGTTAGGTGTGAGTTGAGGCTTCGCTACTGTCATCTAATCTTGCGCACTTTCTGTTTGAACGTAAGTTATTATAGAGTCTCCCTTTCTGAGTTGACACAGGCAATGAGTTCGACTGTGTTTTGTCTTGTGCATTTTGTCTGAATTCTTGTCAAGACTTCATACAAGATGTCACTAATTGTGGGCTTCCTGATTGAGGCTGGAGTGAATTTGTTTGACACCTGAGTCATATTGAATTGCCAGGTCCCAGTACGATTCCTCGGAATGTCAGCTATCAAGCTTGAAATTTACAAGTGTACGAGTGATTTGTTATAGTATTGTAGGTTGAGGAAGGTCTGCCTTTGAATCTAAGAAAGTGGAGTCATTCTGTTTCAAAGGGTGGCAAAGGTCTTCTTGGGTTTTCATGCAGCTTGTACCTCATTTGTACCATCTAGCTAGTCGTTCCTCTTGCTAGATATTGTATGAACAGCTTTCAGAGCTTTGAATTATACAAGTTTCAGTTGATGATAGGAATTGTATAGCACTGCAAAGTACTTGAAAAGTACTTAAAAGTACTGAACAGTAGAGGTTCTATCTTTGAAGCAGAGTCAGCAGCTGTTGTTTTGTATTTGGTGTGGGAAGTTTGGAAGTATTAGGCCTCAAAACACCATTCGATTATTACTTTCCAGCTTGAGATGGTGTGGGAAGACATGAAAATACCCTCACGGTGTGGGAAAACATGAAAATACCCTCACGGTGTGGGAAGACATGAAAATACCCTCATGGTGTGGGAAAACATGAAAATACCCTCTGTAGAAATTGCTCTAGTGAAATGACTGTATAATAATAATTTCAATGCCCTGAATGTTCCTTCTCCAGTCAGATGATCTCGTAACACTTATGGAGCCTTTTGTTCCTGGATTTTACCCTTTCCGAATGCAGATTTTTATGGCCAAAGGTTGCAGTTCTATTACTGCTCCTGTTTTTCCTACCGTAGAAATTAGCTTTCTTGAAAAGGCAGTCTATGGTTTGGCTGTGTCCTTTTTTTGTCCTTTCCTGAGTCCTGGGTTAGAGAAGGGCAATGCACAGCACATTCCTTTGGCTCCAGCACTTGAATTTAAGTTCAGTTTGGTATATTTTTGTCTTGTAATTCCTGCAGTTGTATATATTTGAATTGATCGCTCATAAGTTGTGGGTATTCAGACTCGTATGTTAGTGGAGTTTACGTCATGGAGGCAGGATAGGCAAAATGGTTGTCTCCTGAGTGGTGGCTTTGATAAAGGGGATTTTTAGGGTTTCCTGCAGTCCTTTTCGTCATTCAGATAGGGTGTATTGTATTTTGAGGATTGGTTCACTGTCCGGTTCTTTTATGCTTACAGTACTCATCTGATTACACTCTAGTACGTTAACCTTAAAAGTTGAGCTGTATAATAGCTGTAATATACATAGGCTAGTTAATGCAAGTAACATTTTAGAAGCTAGTTGTGGCAGCTACAGTACCTTTAAGCCATCAGGTCGATTGTGAAAAAAGTGATTTGATTGACAGGGTTTTTTCTCTTCTTAACAGATCTCGGAGAGGTTGATGAAGACCTCGTGTCAACACCCTGATATGACATAACGCAGTGGCTGACAGGGAGCTGTGACATTACATGCCAGAATATTTGGTAAGTACCATTGCAGTGCTGCCTACACACTCTCCATTTATCTCTTCAGAAGTCCTGTATCCCGTATCCTACATCCTGTATTTATTGCCAAGAGATTTCCTTAGTGCAGACTTCACTGACCTCACAAGACGTTCCCACCAACCTCCCCACCGTGGGGACCTGAGGGCAATGAATTTCCATTCAGGACCCAAAACACTAAATTATTGCTGAAGCTTATATGTAACACTTATTAGGGTTTTAGCATTATCAGAGTATATCACAGACGGAAGACCTCGTCTGGCAGCAAATCTACGTACAGGCAGTCCCCGGTTTACGACGGTTCCGGCTTACGACGTTCCGAGGTTACGACGCTTTTCAAATATATTCATCAGAAAGTATTTCCCGGCTTACGACGCATGTTCCGGGGTTACGACGCGTCGTACGCCGATCCGACGGAAGAAATATGGCCCCAAAACAGCAGAATAATCATAATTTGAAAGTTTTTTTATGTAAAACTCAATAATAATGCAGTTTACATCGTTTTCAATGCACCCAGAGCATTAAAAGTAAGGTTTTCTTATGATTTTTGACGATTTTCGACGATTTTCCGGCTTACGACGATTTTCGAGTTACGACGCGGTGCAAGAACGGAACCCCCGTCGTAAACCGGGGACCGCCTGTATAGCTAACATACAATCAGGCACAGAAAGAGAGTCTGTTAACTCCAAATGAACAGCCCTTGTAACAGCACAAGTAAATAATAATATATACAATTTCTTAAGTGGGAGATCAGTGGCAAACAAAGGGCCTGCATAATCTAAACCAGTTACGGCAAAGGGGAACGTATTGTTAACTCTCAACTCCGGCAAGGGAGGGGGAGGCTGATTACATGGCCTAGAGTCAAATCTTTTGCAAGCAACACATTCTTTACAAACTCTCTTGGCCAGTCGCCGTAATCCAATAATCCAGTAAGAGTTTCTGATGGTTGACATTAGAGTCTGAACACCAGCATGCTTCAAAAATGTATGCTGAAACTGCACCATAAGTTTAGACACATAACAATAAGGAATTATAATGGGGTGCTTGCTGTCATAGCTCATGTCAGAATATTGTAATCTACCCTTGATTCTCGATAATCCCTTACAGTCAAGAAAAGGGTCAAGTTTCCTCAAGGAGGAATTCCTAGGGAGAGGTTTTCCTCAAGACAAAACATTAATTTCTTTCTCATAATATTCCCTTTGCACACAAATAAAAATCTTGTCCTTTGCACTACTCAACTCATTATGAGTGAGAGGACCTGAAAGTTTAGCACCATTAGGTTTGCAGTTGTTAATGAATCTCATAACCAGGGCAGCAATGTTCATTACTTTGGTAAAATCACTCCATCTGCTGAAGTCAAATATAGAACTGACATCTTCATTAACAGTCATAATCACTCCTCCTCTCTTATATTCTTCATTGGGAAAAACAAAATAATTTGCATCAACGTCAATACTAGCATTGGCACACAAGTTTAAGGAGGAAGTAGATAACCATTTGGGATCTTTAAGCCATATGTCGTTTGAAATTAAGTGATCACCAGTAACCCCTCGGGTCATCAAATGAGCAGACAAGATTATCTTTGTCAGGGCAATGGAACCAATCACTAGGGGATATTAGTGTTTGAATCTCAACTACTCCATTGGCTACAAACGTTTTCCATTTAGTCGGATGACCCTTTATCCAAGACAGTGAGACTTAAGAATCTGTCCAGCAAACTAATTGGACACTATCATTCAAGTGTAAAGCAGATTTCACAGACTTAATTAGACGAGCACTCACTAAGGCTCCAAGTAGTTCCAGCCGAGGCAAGGTAACCTGCTTGATACGAGCCACTATAGTTCTAGCAGTAACAAATGATACATGAAATTCCTTATCAGATTTAGGTACACGTAGATACACACAGCTACCGTAACCTTTCTCTGATGCATCACTGAAGGCAGGTACTTCCAAACCTTGTATAGAATTCAAAGGTAAACCTGGAAAATAACATGTATTAACTTCAAAGTTTTTAACAACCTTAACAATATTAATCCATTCCTGGAACTTTACTTGCACATTGTGTGGGAAAACGTCATCCCAACCAAGTCCTAGACGCCATATCTCTTGAAACAATACTTTTGCATACATGGTGAAAGGACTTATTAAGCCAAGTGGATCAAATAATCTAGCAATCAAACTTAACAAATTTCTTTTAGTGTAATTAAACTCAAAATTACTAAGTTGAGACCTTTAAATGAAAACACATCTCCT
Organism: Macrobrachium rosenbergii; assembly: GCA_039081455.1. Taxonomy (NCBI): domain Eukaryota; kingdom Metazoa; phylum Arthropoda; class Malacostraca; order Decapoda; family Palaemonidae; genus Macrobrachium; species Macrobrachium rosenbergii. The sequence goes on along the minus strand of JANJGK010001550.1, from coordinate 100,391 downwards.
GAGGAGTTCCAATACATTCCCAACAATTTTGTTACATCCTCAACCTCTGGTTCAAAGTACTGATAATGCTGGTTAATCAAAAAATCATTGTTAGTGTGCCACTTGGATAAAGTCATACCAGCATCTAATAATATACTCTGAGCTTCGCTAAACATTCTACTGGCTTCTTCAACTGTATCTGCATCAGAGAGCCAATCATCTACATACAAATTCTCTTTAAGCTCTTGTACTGTAACTGAATTATTGTATGACTCTAAATGATGTTTAATAGTAGCATTCAGCAGAAATGGACTGCTGGTATTCCCAAAGGGCACTCTCACAAATCTCATAACGCCTACTGCATTACCAGACTGCCACAAAAAAAACGGTGTACATCCTGATCAGGGCGTTGTACACCAATCTGCAAAAAGACCTTTACAATGCCTGCTGTCAGAGCAATATTCCATCTTCTAAACCTTAAAAAAACTTCAACAAGATCAGGAATTAAAGAAGGACCAGATTCCACACAATCATTTAAAGAAATACCATCAGGTCCTTTTGCTGAAGCATCAGACACAGGCCTAACCTTTGAGGAAATGCTGTCTTTAATTACAGGTCTATGTGGCATATAATAAGTGGGATGAGGACTTTCCAATTCAGAAAAAGGGACCTCAACAATAATACTATCCTGCTCATAACTCATAAGTACTTTGTCATACTCCTTTTTCAGATCAAGGTTTTTCTCAAATTTATGATTGAGTGCAGCTACAGTAATCTCATCCTAGCATTATTCTCATTAAATAAACTCAGTTTAGCACGTTCATTTTTTCCAAGTAGAGCAACATTATACCTGCCATTAACATACTCAATTGTACCTTCAAAAATATCTAACACTGGATCTTTGGGAAGGTTATGCTTCTCTACATTAATACCAACACTTTCCAAACTCCAAAATTTATGTAAATCGGACTCATTAACATTATTAGCTATATTAATACACAACAGTTGGTGAGACATACTCTCATCCCCATGGGCCCTCGGACAGACAGGAGCCAGACAAAATATAACCAAACACTGATTCCTGGGCAACTAAATCCTCAAATCTTACAATAGTATCTGCTTTAATAAACCTCCAATAATAATCTACACCAATCAAAATATCCAAAGTGAGGTCACGGTCATGACCATAGTCCTCTACTAACTTTAAATGTGAAAAGGACTGGAGAATATCATCAGGTACCTTATGACGTCTCAGAGGGGGACAAGTGGACACTACCTCAACTGCAAGTATAGAAAGGTTATTACCATGAGTGTCGATTAAATTCACATCATACACATTCCGTTCTCTCATGTTTTTTGATTTCCCATCACCAAAGGCCGAATGTGAAGTGTACTTAGATGGAACCTACTTAGTCTTAATTCTTCTAACGAAGTTATGACTTGCATAGGTGTTATTATCTGTTCCCTAAATCAAACATTACAACAGCCTCAACACATTTTCCACCACCCGTAAGAACTTCAACTTTAGTAGCTGTCTGCAGTACAGTACTCTTCAGTCTTTGGTTATGAGAAATGCCAACATATTTAACAGTCCCAGTATTGATAGCATCACTTGATTGTACATTAGCCTGATCATTTAACCGGTATTTTGTTTAATTGGAAATTTGCTAATTTCACAACTGGATTTACCATAATTACAAAATAACACATGAAAGCCAGTACAATGAGTGCATTTTATTTTTATTTTGCAATCTCTGGAAAGATGACCCTTACGGAGACATTTGAAACACAGTTCTAACTGATGAATTTTGAGTGTACGATTATGGCTGTCTAACTGTAATATCTGGCAGCACTGCTCAGAAGGGTGGCGCTTCTGACAAAACACACACCGTGGGGTACCCTCCTTAGATGATGTCTGCAGGGCTAAAGCCCAACTAACCTTTTTTCTCTCGACCTCTTGCCGCACATTCTTCTCCATGGATAACTCCTTAAAGGTTTCAGACCTTTCATGACACTGGTTCTCCTTCTGAAGAAATTCAGAAGCCACTCTAAATCACTTTCATGGCCTGCACTTTCCCTGGACCATTCCAACCGCATATCTTGCGGAATTTGAGACAGGATGGCTGGAGTCAACACCACGCCATACTGGTCACCGCTGATGCCAAGGGCTTCTAAACCTCTCACATGCTGCAGCAGCTGGTCTTGTAACTTCCACAAAGACTCGACATAAGCTCCCTTACTTCTGGGTCTAAAGGAAACATTAAGTAAACCTTGAACATGGGCAAAAATTATTCTTTCTGGAAGACCAAGTCTTTCTTTCAGTAGCTCACAAGCTACCTTATAGTTAGCAGAAGTAAGTGGTAAACCCTGAATAACTGTTAGTGCTTCCCCTTGAAGTAATGATTGCAAGTAACTAAACTTGCTAATAAGTGGCAGATCACTCTGGTCAACTAATGCATCAAATCTTTCCCAAAAGGACTGCCTCTCAGTCAAATCACCAGAATACTGGGGAAGTTCTAATCGGGATAACTTCATTTCTGGTTTATCTTTACTGGAGACAGATGCAGTATCAACCTGAGTACTAACACCTTTCAAACGTCTGGCTGCTTCAGACCTAATGTGTCTGGCACTCCTATGAAATCTATCAGTTTCATCTATGTCTGCCTCTAAATAAGCAAGGTCTATTTCTAATTCCACTGCTGCTTGAAGATCATCTAAAACTGCTAGTCTTTTATCAAAAATACTAACTGCGTTCTCTAAGAGTTTGCTATCAAAAGCATCTTCTCTTAACAAATCCTGCAACTCGTTAACTGACCGAGTCGGCCAACTTTTAGCAACTGGCCGTCTCCTCAATAATTCCTCTGCTGTTGCCATATCTACATGTTTCACTGCTTAAACTTCTTAATATCTTCTAATGGTACATATTTTCGGGTTCTGGGCACCAAAATGTATGAATCATCTCAAAGATGAATGATAACGAGTAAAAAAGTAATACGTATCCGAATTTGACCGAAACTGTAATAGTACCTTTTTGTTAAGTTCGTTTCTTACACTTATGGGTAATTCTAAGTACTAGCTCCGCGCCTGTTTTTACCTTGGAAACTGGATTTTTCTACACTTGTAGGGCTTCTGATACTGGCGGTGAGTTTGTTTGTTGCCAGCCAACTGTTATTTGCCCCTAAACTCTACTCAGCAGTAAAGGGGGACTGTGGGAATTTGGGGTTTTGGGTGGGGGAGAACACAGGAATGGAGCGGACATGTTTACGTTGGGGAGGCGCCCCCTTGTTGGATGGACTTCAGGGGTTAATTACAGGTTAATTACGTTCGTGCGACAAAAACTGAAGATAAATCCATAATTAGCAACTAAAAGACTGTAGAAAAAGTCAAGTTAGAAGGAAATCGCCACCGCGGAGCCACTACTTATATCTACCCATTTATGATTATGATATTTCCTGTCTTTTGTTTCTGTCCTGTGTTGGAAACTGCTACCGCAGCCTGCATCCTGCTAGACGCCAACTTGAATAGCCTATGTACCATCTTTTGATCTTTTTTTTTTTTGTCTAGGTTTACGATATTTACCGTCTTTGTTTCGCGTTTTACATTCATCTCCAAGGGGCTGGTAACAAACACAGAGCCTGTCTTGCACGTAAACTGGGAGCTGCCTGAACCTAGAAGGGTGCATGGGCCATGGTAGTAGTATAAAGCATTGCCTGATGTTTTAACGAGCCAAAAGGCTCAGACTAAACCCTGGCTAGTCTCTCAAATTTTTTGGAAATGCATAGAAATTGTAACCAACCCAGAGAAATAAAAATTGTTCGTCTTGCGTTTTAACGTACACAGCATTTGCTGTGCATTTGGCGCTGTGTCCCATGGGCCACTAGTTGCAATCCCTTTCTTTCCTTTTACTGTACCTCCGTTCATATTCTCCTTCTTCCATCTTACTTTCCTCCACCCTCTCCTAACAATTGATTCATAGTGCTCCAACTGCTTTGAGGTTTTTCTCCTGTTACACCTCTCAAACCTTTTACTGTCAATTCCCGTTTCAGCGCTTGGTCTTTGTCCTAAATTCTGTCGTATTATGCAACTAGGCGGTTATTCAATACCTAACTGTTATCGACCGTTGACGTAACTTTGATTATATTTATGAAGACATTTGTAGTGAAAATTTGTTATATATTATGTGTTTTGTGAATAATAATAATAATTATGATAATAATAATAATAATATAATAATAATAATAATAATAATAATAATAATAGTATTTTGTTAAATATGTATCCTCCAGACAAAAGTCTTTCTCTCTCGCTCTGTCTCTCAAATTCAAGTTAATGTTGAGAAACTTTTAAACATAAATGTTTGAATATTATAGGTTACATACCTTTTCCATTTATATAATAAATTTCGTGGTTTGTATTTAATTAAATGAAATATTTATGTATTGAATTCTTTATTTTAGGCCTTCCCAAAATACATAAGGCCTCCCAGCCGCCCCCCCCCCCCCTTCTTAAGCGTATGGAATAGGAAGCTGTGAATCCCCGGCGGGAATAAACTGCAGACATGAGGAAGAATCTCAGGTATGAGTGATTCTGTTTCAACCAGATTTATATTTATAAGAAAATTACTTTATAATACTTAAGAGATGTTTATATTGATCTAATTATTACTGTACTGTATTTAGATTAGTATTATTATTTTAAAATTTTTTTTTCTATCTCATTCGACTGGGTGGTATTTCATAGTGTGGGGTTCCGGGTTGCATCCTGCCTCCTTAGGAGTCCATCACTCTTCTCACTATGTGAGCTGTTTCTAGTAGCACACTCTTCTGCATGAGTCCTGGAGTTACTTCGGCATCTAGTTGTTCCAGGTTCCTTGCAGGGAGCTTGAGACCGTGCCTAGTGTTCCTGTGATTATGGGTACAATTTCCACTGGCATATTCCATATCCTTCTTATTTCGATTTTCAGGTCTTGATACTTATCAATTTTTCTCTTTCTTTCTCATCTACTCCGGTGTCCCTTGGTATTGCGACATCAGTCAGTGATACTTTCTTCTTGATTTTGTCAATGTCTGGTCTGTTGGCACATATCACCCTTCCTGTTCTGATGCCATTGCTCTTGTGGTATTGTTCTCTTAAGTCAGCTGATGACCTTCATAAACCAAAGAAAGACTTAGGAGACCAACTGACAGACCGTAATCGAGAGCTGTCACAACCTTCCGTCACCGTTTGTTTTCCTAACTACCGTCTCTCTCTCTCTCTCTCTCTCTCTCTCTCTCTCTCTCTCTCTCTCTCTCTCTCTCTCTCTCTCTCTCTCTCTCTCTCTCTCTCTCTCTCTCTCTCTCTCTGCAGCTACAGCCACACCAATGAAAAGGCAGCAATGGTCCTTTTCACTCTTTTTCTTTAAACTACTCCCTGTTTCCTGATATATTTTTTCCAGTTCTGTTATTCCTGTTCTTAAATAATGGTAGAGGTAATAGAGACAACAGCAGTAACAGAGAAAGCTGATGTTAAAATCATAGTATAGGGCTTTCATGATTCCTTCATTTCTTTGCCACACCTCTGTTATCAAATCTTGAACCAGTTCCTCTCTGAACGTTATGCCTGCTTCTTCATTTATTGTCTCGTTTTGCTTCCGTCTCCCCAGAATTTATATCTGTCCAAGTCACTAAAAATCTCTATTTGTACGTCCATCCTTATACTCTTCATCTTGCGCACAATAAAATTGATAACCATGTTTCTTCTTCCACCAGAATCTCCACCAATTCTCTCACTCATCCTACAAATGCTGTCAAAAATCAAGCAATTTTGGCCTACTTGACCTAAGGTCATTGAGCTAACCAGTCAAAAGATAGGCTAGTTCACATTTATTAAAGCTAATTTGTGGTATCCAGCAGCAAATTATATCTCCCCAAAACAAGTGATGATGGCAATTCGTTCATTGTGTAATGATGGGTCACTGGGATAGATTTTAGCAATCTTAAGTTAGGTCAGGATAAAGATAAGGGGAGGAACTTTTTCTCCTTTTCCAGTGTATTTAGCAATTCAGAACACCTCCTGTGACACAATAGACAAACAATTCCAGTTTGACCCCCCACAAATTTTGCATCTAAATGACCACTCTTGTGACTTTATTCTGGGCATAAATTTAGGTCTGTAGTGGACAACAAAGGTGTATGATATTGTCTGCACAAGGAAGGGAGGGGGTGAAGCTCCCTTTGCAAATTAGGGGGGATTGCATTGGTCCATCTCACCACTCACCATTCACAGGATTTGATAGATGTCTTCGTAAGCCTTTCAGTTCCATGGATTAGAATTTGGATACACTTTCAAAGTAAAGTACTGCCTTCATCATTCCCTTATTCCTTTTTCTTCAAGCTTAATATCAACCTTTTAATTTGTGCATAAGTTCCCCTTTTAAAGCTATTTTCCATTCTGCTTCTATTAATTGTAAACCACCTTCATTTGTTAGTTTTCATATTAATATTCTTGTGATTATCCTTTGTCTATCACATATGCTTGCAGCAAGCAATATTTTGTGTTAATCAGACATCACTTGATGTGAAAGTACAACATTTTATATCTCCCTCACAAAACCCTGTCAGTTAGTGTGTGAACCTCTAGTGGTGCACTGTAGGCATTGCTAAAGGTTGCTCCTTTGGCCCCTGGGTGCCTCACCCTTTTTTAGCCTTTTACTTGACCTCTGTACCTCCTTCTTTTCTTCCATCTTGCTGTCCATCCACTCTAACTTCCTCTAGACACTGTCTTTAGCACTGAATGGCTGAGAATATTTGTGATAACCTTTTTCAAAGTTTCTTTTTGTTTTCCTTTGATTTTTTTTATTTAATGGAATCTATTTGGGGATATTACAAAGAGATCACCTGGGCTGCCTTCTCACCTCAAATTAATTTATAGAAACTAGAGATGGAAGGAGGGCAAAAAATCCTGTAGGATGGCCCACAGAATCCTGAAAATAAAATGGGATAGGCGAACACAAATCTGATAAGAGTTCAGACAGAAAGACCACAGAGCAGAGGAGGAAGGAGAGAGAGACTTTCACTTCTAACCCAGTGGAAGAGAAAGCTGATGTTGAAATCTCAGAAGGGATTTCATTATTCTTCATTATTCTTCATTTATTCACCCCACCTCTGTCACATCTTCAGCCATTTCCTCTTTGGACAAAATGCCTACTTCATTCAGAGTCTGGTTCCACTTCCATCCCACCAGAATTCACTCATATTTCTCCTTTTCACTCTCAGTTTTTTTGTACCTGCATCTTTATAACCTTCTAGCAAACAGCAGAATTAATAATCATAATTTTTCTAGTCTGGGTCTCCACTAATTCCTTCATTTATCCAACTTTTTATGTCTAAACAAATCATTTTGGGCCAATTAAACTTTCATTTAGCCTGTTATCCAAAAGACACACCTGATATTATGTGCAATTCTTGGATTACCACAGACAATGACAGACAAAACTATTTCAAGTTGATGAATGGTATCAGAATATCTGTTGTGACACTGACATCACAAAGACAATTTTGATTGAGCCCCTGCAAAATCTGGATCCAAATGCCCACTCTCATGACTGTTCCCAGGGCATAAAATTAGGTCTGTAGTGGACAAGACAGAGTAAAAGAAATTGACCTTTTATTCCTGAAAATAATTATATATACAGTGCTAAATCACTTCCTGCTGCTGCTTGCACAGCAGAATTGCTGTTATTCTGAAAAAAATTTGAGAAAGGAAAAGATAAGTCTATATAGCCAAGTAGGCCATTGTGAATCATTGTATAATATGAATATTTTCTTCAATATTCACTATGAATATGAAGCATTTGTCATAAATACTTATTTTTTCAACTTATTAGTAAATATTCAGTGTAGTGAGTGACAGAATTCACTATCCATATGACTAGCAAAAAATGAAATTGCTTATTCATAATCCATCCATCACTATCATGTGTTTTGCAAAGTCACAATCCTCTACAGGAAAAAAAAAGTAAGTATAGCTTAGTTTTACCAGACCACTGAGCTGATTAACAGCTCTCCTAGGGCTGGCCCGAAGGATTAGACTTATTTTACGTGGCTAAGAACCAATTGGTTACTTAGCAACGGGACCTACAGCTTATTGTGGAATCCGAACCACATTATAGCGAGAAATGAATTTCTATCACCAGAAATAAATTCCTCTAACTCTTCATCAGCCGGCGGCGGGAATCGAACTCCGATCCTTCGAATGACGTTCTGAAGCTCAACCAACTCGGCCAACAAAGGGCTCCTCTACAGGAAGTGATATAGGTCTCCTGTTAGAAGCTTTCTCAAATGCTGTGGATCCACCATGCTCTTTTGAGCACCCTATCCACACAACAATTTCTTCCAAAAGTGGGTGTGGATGCAACAAAGCACCCCATTGCTGGAAGTATGGATGCAGGTGGTGCCTTAAATACAGCATTCCTGTATTTTTGTAGCAACGTTACAGTACACACAGGAGCAGACCGTACAGGGACGCAGAACTCAGTCCTCTTCTTTGTGATTTTGGTTGTCCATTTAGGAACTTCATTTTTATTCATTCACACAGACATGCTGTTTAAAGTTAGAAACTGATAGCTTGGAAAAGGCCCTCTATGTCTCTGATACTTCTAAAAACAGGCGCTGTAAAACTCTGACAGCTAGGAAAAAGGCACTATAAGACCCTGTTAGCTTGCAGTAAAGACACTGTATGACTCTGATGAGGTCTTCAATACCAGCATACCCTCCTCTCACCTTCAACAAAACTTTCCTGCCCCGTCTTGTTATAAAGGGCATCTGCCGTGCTCTTCCCGGGCATACAACCAAACTGCCTTCAGTAGATGCAGTTAAACCAGGACAAATGTTCCTAGTCTAGTTTGGTCTAGCATGCATTTAGTACCTATCATAGACAGCATCTCATGAATACAGTAAATAACCCCCAAAGATTATTGTAGCCCTCTTCACAGAAACGTGGAGAATCTACTTCTTTACGTCAGTGGGAAATTACCTGTGTCTTGCAAACAACGTGTGGATGGATTCCAGCAGGTTCAAAATGGCATATATTACGTGTTAAACATCTGAGATAGGCCAGGTGAGGTGCTAGTCTTATTTATAGGCCAGGCTGGGGGATGGGAATTTCTCCAAACCTGTCCTCACCTAGGGTAGGTTAGCAAAATTTGAGATGATCAAGCAAAGGTAGGTATGACTTCCCATAATGGTTTGAAGGCCTTCAACAGGCCTAAAGAGGAACTAATAAATGAAATATTCACAAAAATATGAAAGATTTGGAATCTAAAGATTATCCCTAGGCCTAGCATACAGACTCCCAAGGGGGATTTTAGCTTAACTAAAACCAAGATAACTAGACAAATATAGAGCACTAGACCTTTATAAATCAATTTCTGCCATTAAAAAATGTATTTTAGGAAGGAAACATATACCAATTAAGGCAATTTTTTGCTTAAAATAAGAGATTTGAGGTTTTAGAAGACATCTGGGTCTAGCCACTGATATGAATAATCAATAGACAGAGGGCTGGAATGTCTCGATTTATGCTCTTTTTGTCTTCAAAGTAATATGCATTTAATAACATCCCAGTATTGCAAAACTAACCTGTTCAGATGAATCTGATTATTGGAAGTGTAAAAATAAATGTCTATATGCAAAATGAAAGCTTAAAAATAACCCTTAAAAAGAAGAGCATATTTGGCATAATTACAAGTGGGCCTTGTTCCCCATTACCGAAAAGTCCATTTGTTCCAGCCTTATTTCTGAGCATATCTGACATAGAATAGTCACAGATTCCAAGTCTGCTAAGATGAAAAAGAAAGTACATTTGATCTAAAGTCATCAAGTCATTCAGAGGCTTTGAATTCAGTGTTAAACTCCTTCCTGGAACACCTTTGAGATTTGAAAGAAAGTAAAGTTAAAAACGTGATATTATCGTACGTAGTTGATGCCAAGACTGATAATAATTGTTCTTGTTATTTCACAGATCAAACTGGATGAAGGGATCTGCTCTGGAGCCTTCAATATCTTCAGTTCCAGGTAAGTTTTTATTGCTATTATTATTATTATTATTATTATTATTATTATTATTATTATTATTATTATTCAGAAGGTGAACCCTATTCATATGGAACAAGCCCATCAAAGAGGCCACTGACTTGAAATTCCAGAAGCTTCCAAAGAATATTAAGGTTTTCATTAGGAAGATGTAAGATGAGGTAAGGAGAAATACAGAATTAAGAGATCTCACTTATTAAAGAAGGAAAATAAATTAATAAATTGATGAGTAGATGAAAAGTCGCAACTTGTAGAAATTATAGAAGGAAGGCATTGCCAGGAAGTGAATCCGTGTTCTATAATTCCTTATCTGTGACCTTAACTATAATCACTCTCACCATCTATTGGCTCTAAACCAATGGAAAAATGAAAGGAAAAAGCTTTCTTTTACATCCTGAGATCATAATTTTGTTCTTGAGGCCCCCCCTTAATTAAGCATGGCTGAGATCTGACAGCAAGAAATAGATATGGGTTAGGTTATGTTAACTTTTTCACCAGGAAATAATTTACAGTGTTCAGTACACTTGTCTGAGCAAGAGCAGAGTTCACAATATAGGTTAAATTCACAACTGTTATTGTGTTGTAGTTTTTGAAGGTTATTTCACAACACTGTATAAGGTTCCTACCTTCCCTGTGTCTTCACAGACATGGTGTCTCTTCCCCCCCCCCCCCACTTCTGCATAACCTGGGCACAAGCGTAACTTTGTTGAAAGTGGTCTTAACTTTAGATTTCTAAGTTGCATCCCAGTCTGTCTTGAAGCCTTTATGTAGTTTCTTGTCCATTTCTTGCGGGTACAGTTGTGCTGTAGTGCTCATTGGTGCTTCTTTATTCTTCTCTTTTCCAATTTAATCTGCTCATTTTCATGTCTTTCCCTCTACAGTTACAGAGCAAAGGTCTCTAGTTGTTGAACAAATTGGCAAGTGGGTTTGTCCTGCACTTTTCTTCTTCATACTTCAAGTTCTCTCTTTTCTCTTTTCTCCCTCAACCTTTTCATCAGTTTCTTGACATCATTCCCCTTTCCACCTCACTCCTTCTTTTATTCCCAAGGTTTCCAAATCCGGGGGTCCTCAAATGTAGGGCCATGTTGTGCTTGGGACTGACTTGAGTCTATTTACACTTCCTTATCACAGTTACCATATACTCTGTATGGTATGCTCATGAATACTACATTCATTTGTTCTTATTTTCTTCAGTACTGGGCAAGGAAAAGGGCATTAGCTTGCCATGCCCAGTAGGTTTTCCACGTAACAAATAAAAAAGAATATTAGTACAGAATTAGTAGTAGATTGCTAAATAGCTGTATGTATTGTGGTTTGTAATTATGATATTACACTGTGCTTGAGCTTAAAGATAAGATGTAGCAATTAATACCCTTTTTTATAATTTGAATACTTTTTTGCTCAACAGTAATTGCCCCATTGCTTAATCAGTGACTAAAATAGAATGTTTTAGGATTTCAAAATTTATCAACTGGTACAAAATGTACATTATCCTTATCTGAGCTATATATGTGTTTTTGCTCTTTTTGTTAGAAATACCTCAGTAAAAGTTTTTTGTTTTCAAGATTTATAATTGACAGTGAAAATTCAATTCTCTGTCTTTTACTTTGCAGATGCACCACTGACTGGACCCCCAAAGAAGATGGTGGTGAGTGTTCAGTTTACTCTATTGTTCGAAATTCTTTCTTTTGTAGACACCATCTTGTAGTTTTCATGTTTTCCTTTGTTTTACTTATAATTTTCCACTTAGGATAGGAATTAGCACCTATACTAGACAAACACTTTAGGATCCAGCTTTCTGGTAAGTAACAAAGTGTGTTAAGGAATAAAAACCCTTTATCATAACCTGTGCTTGAATATTTTGTATGTTTTTTGATAAGTAAAATGAGTGTTAAGTACAATTATTTATATCTCCCTCAAAAAACCCTGTCAGTTAGTGTGTGAACCTCTAGTGGTGCACTGTAGGCATTGCTAAAGGTTGTTTGCAATGTCACTAGTGCCGTCAGTGTACCTCGCACATTGCACTGTAGGCATTACTTAAGGTTCTTTGCAGCGTCCCTTAGGCCCGTAGCTGCAGCCCCTTTCATTCTTTTTACTGTACCTCCTTTCATATTCTTTCTTCCATCTTTCCACCCTCATCTAACAATTGTTTCATAGTGCAACTGTGAGGTTTCCCCCCGTTGCACCTTTGTAAACATTTACTCTCAGTTTTCCTTTCATTGCTGAATGACCTCCTAGGTTCCAGTGCTTGGCCTTTGGCCTAAATTCTACACATCCCACAATTCCTTCTGCCCCTAGGTAATTAGTCCTTTGGCCTTTTACTTGACCTCTGTACCCCCTTCTTTTCACCCATCGTACTGTCCAGCCATTCCACCTTCCTCTAGATACGGTCTTTAGCACTGAATGGCTTGAATCATCTGGGGGGTATTTCCCAAAATTCCTTTGATGTTCTTGTGGTGTCTGTTCATGGAGGTCACACAGAGATTACCTGGGCTGCCTTCTCTCACCAAATTAATTCTAGAAAAAGAGTAGATATGTCAATATGAGGGCTAAATCCTATAGGGAGGCCCAGGAAATCCTGGAAAAATGGGATAGATAAAGACAAATTTAATGGGAGTTCAGGCAGAAAGACCACAGAGCAGAGGAGAAAGGAGAGAGACTTTCACATCTGACCCAGTGACAGGGAAAGCTGATGTAAAGTTTAGGAAGGAATTTCATTATTCTTCATTGATTCACCCCACCTGTGTCACATCTTCAGCCATTTCCTCTTTGAACAGAATGCCTCTTCATTCAGAGTCTGGTTTCAGTTCCATCCCACCAGAATTCATTCATATTTCTCCATGTCACTATAAAGTTTTATGTGCCTGCATCTTTATAATCTTCCCCCAGCACACAGTAAAATTGGTGATCATATTTCTTCTAGCCAGCATCTCCACCAATTCTCTAATTTGTCCAACAAAATCTACGTCTAAAAATCAAATCCTATTGACCCAACTGACCTGTGATGATTGAGCTAACTATTCAAAAGACTCACCTGATTTGTGCAATTCTTGGATTACCACAGACAAAGACAGACAAATCTACTTCAAGTTGATAAATGGTATCAGAACACCTATTGTGACACTGATATTACACAGACATTTCTGATTTAACCCCTACAAATTCTGGATCCAAATGCCCACTCACCTGACCATATTTAGGGCATAAATTGAGGTCTGTAGTGGACAAGACACTGGTATATAATTATCTAGACAAGGAAGGGAATTGGTGAAGCCGCACATGACGTGTAATGGCTGAATGAGCAAAGGCAAAGTCAACTTTAGACATGGCATTCATGTCTCTCCCAAAACAGGTGTTGTGGACCATTTTCGCACACACTGCAATGTGTGATAAATGTAGCATATTTAAATAGTGTTCTTTTTAGTTAGGAGATTAATATTTAGATGAAGCAAATAACCTTTTATCCATGAAAATATATATTGTATGGAATGCTGTAACACTTCCCGCTGCTTGCAAACTGAAATTGCTCTCATTCTGAAATTGGTTCAAGAAAGTTAGTTAGTTATCAATGACTTGTTTAACCAGACCTCTGAACTCTTTTAGGCTTCTTCTCGGGCTGGAAGAAAAAGAAAAAAAGGGGGTGGAAAGAATACATAAAAAATTAATTAAATAAATAAATAATAAAAAAGGGGGAAAAAATTAAAATAAAATGAAAATTGAGAGGGAAAGAAAAAAAGGAAAAGAAAGGGGGGGAGATTATATTTTATTGGTCAATTTAATTTTGTCCAAGAAGAGAGTGATATTATTAATTGAAAAGCTATTACCTTCAGCTAGAATATCCTTTATTGATTTATTTTGTAAATAAGTATTTCTTTCATGCTGCCATCTGGGACAGTCAATCAAGATGTGTTTGATTGTTATTGGGATGTTACATCTTTCACAAGTTAATGGATTTGTGTGTGGAGTTGACATCAGATGACCATGTGTGAGTCTGGAATGTCCTGTTCTGAGTCTTGTTAAAATAACCTCATTAATTCTTTGTTTTTGAGTAGAAGAATGCCACTTTTTAACTTCGTTCTTAATTTGTCTTAGCTTGTTTTCAGGGGGTATATTTGTCCAATCATTTTGCTAATCCCTATAAATTAAAGGTTTAACTGATGCTAGCCAGTCTGATATGGGAGCTTTCGTAGTAGCTGGGGGGATTGTACAAGCCAATTTAGCAGCTTTATCTTCTTTCTCATTCCCCTCAATGCCTACGTGGGCTGGGATCCAACAAATATAAACTTGAAGGCTGTTTGTAATTAATTGATGAATTTCCCGTTGGATATTTTGGACAAGGGGATTATTTGTTTTAAATAATCCTATTGCTTCAATTGCACTTCTTGAGTCACTCAATATGAGTGCTGGAGGAATTCCTTTTTTGGATATAATCTGGAGAGCCAATTGTATGGCTGTTAATTCTGCTGTAAATACTGATGACATTAGAGGAAGGCCCATTTGGATGGTTTCATCACTTGAATAGGCTGATGAGCCCACTCCAGCTTCATTTTTGGATCCATCTGTGTAGATTATGAAGGGATTACCCTTCCGTCTTATGTGTTCCATGGCATCTTGATGGTACATTTCTGTGTTGAACGTATATTTCTTGGAAAGACATGATAAATATGTGCATATTTCTGCCCTTTTTAGTGTCCATGGTGTGATATGATTTATTTCCTGGGTAAATTTGGGTATCATGCCATGTAAATTCAATAGATTTTTTAGTAAATGAGTTTTGATTTGGGTTATTATTTGTATTTTGATTATTGAGAAATTTATTTGATACAGGAGATGTGCCTGCTTGAAGGGATAAGTCTCTTCTTAAAGTAATTAGATCTCTGTAATATTTTAGAGGCAGTTGGCCTGCTTCTGCTAGGATGGAGACAGTTGGAGATGAGCGGAAGGCTCCTGTACATATACACACTCCCTCGTGATGTAAAGCATCTAGAGATTTTAGAGTTGCTTCAGAGGCAGTTGAATAAATTGGACAGCTATAATTTATAATTAATAGTACTGTTGCATTGTACAACATTAACATTGTGTCTTGTCCTGCACCCCATTTGGTGTGAGAGATTTTCTTTAATAATGTAAGGGCTTTAGATCCTTTGGCTTTGATGTATTTGACATGATCTTTCCAATTTAAATGTTGGTCAAAAATTATACCCAAATATTTAGCACTATTGCACATGTTTATCTCTTCATTATAAAGATATAACTTAATGGTGTGTTGTTTCAACCATCTTTTGTCTTTGTAGAAGACAATGCCATTTGTGTTATTTACCGACAACTTGAAACCTACTGCGTTAGTCCAAGTGGTTATATTGTTTGTTGCTGTATTAAGTATTCTTTGAGCATGTCTCAGAGAATAACTTGAATAATATATTACAAAATCATCCACATACAAACTATTTTGTTCACTCTCAGGCAAGTTCACAGTAATGTCATCTATTGCCAGCAATTTGAATATGTGTTTTCTGTGCGTACTTGAAATGTACGATTTGTTAAAAAATTGTTGATAAATATTGGAAGGTGACCTGGAATATCGGACCTGTGGAGTTTGTGCATAATATTGTATCTCCATGTGGTATCATATGCTTTTTCTATATCAAAGAAAATAGCCACTGTCAGCTTTTTCTTTTCAAATCCTTTTTTAATATGATCTAATTGAGTTAATGGGTCTAGTGTAGATCTACCAGCTATTGATCCCAATTGGGTAGGTGATAAAACTGAGTGCTTTGTTATGACACTTGTTAATCTCAAACTAACCATTTTCTCCAACGGTTTGCACAAGCAACTTGTTAGAGATATTGGCCTATAATTAGTGGGGTTGCTAGGGTCTTTTCCTGGTTTACTGGTGGGCATGATTATTGCATGTCTCCACTTAGTTGGGAAGACATGCGTTAGCCATATGTTATCATATAATTTTAACAAGAATTCTTTAGCTAGTGTAGCTAAATTCTGGATCATTTCAAAAGAAATCATATCATGCCCCGGAGCTGATGATCGACATGATTTTAGGGCAAAATTAAGTTCACTCATATTGAATTCTTGGTTATAATCAAGGTCCTCATCAGTTTCAAAATTAAGTGTATGATTCATTTTTTGTGTTCTAATTCTTTTGAAGTGTTGCTCTAAATTAGAATAAGCACTAATACCTTCTATATGTTTGGCTAATAGATTTGAAATATCTTGTAGGTTATGATTTAGTTTGCCGTTATATAGTATTGGGCTTCTAGGTGGTCTTATATATTTACCATTGATTTGACGAATTTTGTGCCATATTTCCTTCATTGAAGTATTTGGTGACAACTCCGAAAAATAATTTTTCCATGACTGAGTTTTTCGAATATTAATGTTCTTGAAATTTTGCATCATATTTATTGTAAAGGGGTTTATTGTGATCAATAGTTATAAGTATTATCTTGTTTAGTTTGTTTATATTACAAGGGCCTCTATTAAGGGTGTTTAATCTAGACTTTAGTCTACACGAATTACGTGCTTGTGCATGTTTGGTTTGATTTAAGAGAGATAAATTGTTAGACCACCATGGAACGGGGGATATATTAGGGGTTGAAGAAGTTTTGGGATGCTTTTATCTGCAGCACTGATTACAAAACTGGAAAAGAAATCATTTGTGACATTATTGTTTTGATTTAGTGGGAAGGGCGGGATATTTCTAGTTAGTAAATTGTATTAATCCCAATCAGCTTTCATTAATTATATTTTATGGGAAATGATTGTTTTTTGTTGTTCAAATAATTCAAAACAATTGGAAAGTGATCACTTGTATATGAATTGTCTAGCAGAGGCAGTTAAGGGAATTCTAAGCCTCTACAACTGAAGGAAACAGACAGTTGCTAAGCTGAGAAATCCAAGGCTATAGAAGGCAAACCTTTTTTTCATTTAAAAATCGTTCTTTCCTTACTCTAAACCTTTAACAGAGATTTATTTATAGATCTGCAGCAGGTTAGGGATCTATGAACCCTTCTGAGAAAACTGGGGAGTTCAAAAACTTGTGTGTGTCAAATCAAACACAGACTGCTTATGGCTATGTTATTATTATTCTATTCTGTCTCGTCAATTTATTTTTCATGATGCAAGGCTGTTTTTGGTGTCATTTTGAATATGAATACTGTACTTGTAACTTAAAAGTAGTATGATTAAAAATGGAAAATCCAAAAATAAGACACAACAACGAATCAAACTTTGGTAAAATACACACTACACCATCTGAACAAAGGCAAACCTCAACTGGCATGAGAGAAATGCATGACAAACTGCACACTCAGACAACTGAGGAAAATGGAAGAGCTACCCCAGCTCAGGTCACGGGTGACTCGTAGGCCTACCCGATAAGCTTTTCTTTTCTAGTTAAGTCTGTGACAGCCGCAGCATGTCTTGTGCTTCGTACTCCATTCGTGTTCCCACTAGAACAAAAATTGCGAAGGATTTCCTTCCTGGCAGCACTGAGGGAGAGATCACCAGAATCTGTGGAAAAGATAAATAAACTGCGATGTCTGAAGATGTGCCATATCTCTTAAGTAGTATGCTAAAAATTTCTTTCACTGTATTATATATCATTTACCACCAGAAATTCACAAACTTTATATTGACAACACTTTACAAAATATCCAGCAATACTGTACTTTGTGACTGAGCACCCTAAAATGCAACAAGGCCTGGGAGACAGTAAGGAGTCTCCCATGACAGCTAAAAGAGACCCCACCTGCAGTTCCATTAGTCATTATAACTCCCATGATCCTGGCCCTTTCAAAACATCTCAGAACTTTAACATACCTAACAATTGAAACAAAAAGTAAATGTTCAAAAACTAACCTGCTTTGCATAGGAAAATGAATGTTTATACTCAAAAGCTTCTTTACCTGTGATGGAAATTAGGCACCTTATACCTTGAGTAATTAAAAAACAGCATTTGTTTTTATCAGATTATTATTATTATTATTCATACAATGAAATCAACTCATACGGAAAGGGCCAAAGGGTCAATGGTCAAAGGGGCCATTGACTTGAAATTCAAGCTTCCAAAGAATATTAAGATGTCCATTAGGAAGAAGTAAGAAGTAAGTCTGAGACCAAGAGATATTTTGAGACTTCCTCTCTGGTCATCCACTGGATCTGTTCTTCAATGAGAACCAGAGCTTGAAATAGGAGAGAAAGAACACTAACAACAAAAACCTTAATTAAATGCCAACAGTCCACCACATGAGGTGGCATTTTCTGTCTGCATTCCTACTTGGTGGGAATGCGGACAGAAGACTGAACAAAACACAATGCGCTGCAAAGAGCTCAAATGATATGGACGAAATAACCAACTTGAGCTTCAAGTCTGTTCACTGTTCCGATTACATACACTGTACTGACTACAGTAGTTACCATACTTGGATAAATAGACAGATAGATAGAATACAGAATTTAGGCCAAAGGCCAAGCGCTGGGACCCGTGAGTTTATTCAGCGCTGAAAGGGAAATTGACAGTAGAAAGATTTTGGATGGAGTAACGAGGAAAACCTCACAGTTGAAGCACTATGAATCAATTGTTAGGAGAGGGTCGAAAGTAAGACAGAAGAAAGCGAATATGAAAGGAGGTACAGTAAGAGAAATGAAAGAGGTTGCAGCTGGGGGCCGAAGGGACGCTGCAAAGAACCTGAAGTAATGCCTACAGAGCAAGGTGCACTGACGGTACTACAACCCAACAGGGGCTCTACCTAGAGACTTCATGACTCGGACAGAACTGGACTCAGTGATAAAGGAACGTCTGGAGGTACAAAATGATGGCTGAGGGAAATTTGTTTATGCAAGATTCCAGGTCTGCCACGTCAGTGTATCACGAATGACTTTCAGGGTGGTTTGGATAGACATCGTAGGTGTGTCACCTAATGATGCGAAGATTTAATACAGTAAAACCTCAGGTTCTGTACTTATCAGCACCATTGCTATTTTTTGCTAGGCTACCTTTTCAGATGTGACACATTTTCAAGTAAATCTTTTAAACTGAATATTGACCGTTAAGTTCAAGTTAGTTTAGGCTAGGAACCACGAGGAAGTGCTGTTAGTTTTACGTTAACTAGAAAAGTCAATTGCAAGATGTAATATAGGATCTTTGTTACTTATCAGAAATGGAATGAAATATAAAATTTAGCCAAAGGCCAAGTGCTGTGACACCTGAGGTCATTCAGTACTGAAAGGGAAAGTTAAGAGTAGAAGGCTTTAAAGGTGTAACAGAAGAGAAGCCTTGCATTTACACTGTGAAGCAGTCAAGGAAACGAAAGGGGTTGAAGCAGCTAGGGGCCGAAGGGATGCTGCAAGAACCTAAGTAATGCCTACAGTGCACCTCAGAAAGCCAGATGCCCAAAAGCATCTGTTGAGCTCAGGTACTTTTGTTTGACTTCTCAAATGTTACAAAATGCTTGATTTACATGACAATTTGTGGACTCACTCTCCTCTAACTAAAGTTACTACACCTTTACTTCACTTACCTACAGCATGACTGAAAAAGCCAGCATGATATACAAAAACCAACTCCTGTGGCTTGTCAGGGACCATCAGAGAGAAGAAACTTCGTCCGTAAGGGAATGTACCTGTGGCAAAAAAGTTACCTCAATTAGCACAAGAAAGATTTCTAGATGAAGTACAAGACACTTGCACATTCCCTGCAAGTGTTACACTAATGCAGTGCTAAAATTATGCTACAAAGGTCAATTTTCCACTTCTCTGTTCCTGTGTATAAACTGTAAATACAAGTTTTGCACAGGATAACTTTCAGTCCTGTTTATGTTCTGGGTACTGCAACAAAAATAACTACAAAATGTGGACTTCTAGTATTTGCTGGGTTACTGCAGAATGAGAAAAACCAAAATGGAAAGCAAAGTTAGTCTAAAGCTTTAGTTTTGACAGTTTACCTATACACTGCTTAGAATAGAAAGGTATGGTAGTACTGTACATGATGTCTTGACCCTAAACTTATGGTGCAGAAGTATGGTAGCATTCTAGGCTTGGTTACAAAATACTGACCCCCAAAACAAACTAATGCAATTGTTACTACAAGGTACTCTATTATTATTGAGCAATTTAACCAGACCACTGTGTCAAAATATTCTTGCAACTGTTAATACAGGTACTGTATTATTATTTAGCAATTTAACCAGACCACAGTCAAAATATTCTTGCAACTGTTAATACAGGTACTGTATTATTATTTAGCAATTTAACCAGACCACAGTCAAAATATTCTTGCAACTGTTAATACAGGTACTGTATTATTATTTAGCAATTTAACCAGACCACAGTCAAAATATTCTTGCAACTGTTAATACAGGTGCTGTATTATTATTTAGCAATTTAACCAGACCACAGTCAAAATATTCTTGCAGTTGTTAATACAGGTACTGTATTATTATTTAGCAATTTAACCAGACCACAGTCAAAATATTCTTGCAGTTGTTAATACAGGTACTGTATTATTATTTAGCAATTTAACCAGACCACAGTCAAAATATTCTTGCAACTGTTAATACAGGTACTGTATTATTATTTAGCAATTTAACCAGACCACAGTCAAAATATTCTTGCAACTGTTAATACAGGTACTGTATTATTATTTAGCAATTTAACCAGACCACAGTCAAAATATTCTTGCAACTGTTAATACAGGTGCTGTATTATTATTTAGCAATTTAACCAGACCACAGTCAAAATATTCTTGCAGTTGTTAATACAGGTGCTGTATTATTATTTAGCAATTTAACCAGACCACAGTCAAAATATTCTTGCAGTTGTTAATACAGGTACTGTATTATTATTTAGCAATTTAACCAGACCACAGTCAAAATATTCTTGCAACTGTTAATACAGGTGCTGTATTATTATTTAGCAATTTAACCAGACCACAGTCAAAATATTCTTGCAGTTGTTAATACAGGTGCTGTATTATTATTTAGCAATTTAACCAGACCACAGTCAAAATATTCTTGCAGTTGTTAATACAGGTACTGTATTATTATTTAGCAATTTAACCAGACCACAGTCAAAATATTCTTGCAACTGTTAATACAGGTACTGTATTATTATTTAGCAATTTAACCAGACCACAGTCAAAATATTCTTGCAGTTGTTAATACAGGTACTGTATTATTATTTAGCAATTTAACCAGACCACAGTCAAAATATTCTTGCAACTGTTAATACAGGTGCTGTATTATTATTTAGCAATTTAACCAGACCACAGTCAAAATATTCTTGCAGTTGTTAATACAGGTACTGTATTATTATTTAGCAATTTAACCAGACCACAGTCAAAATATTCTTGCAGTTGTTAATACAGGTACTGTATTATTATTTAGCAATTTAACCAGACCACAGTCAAAATATTCTTGCAACTGTTAATACAGGTGCTGTATTATTATTTAGCAATTTAACCAGACCACAGTCAAAATATTCTTGCAGTTGTTAATACAGGTACTGTATTATTATTTAGCAATTTAACCAGACCACAGTCAAAATATTCTTGCAGTTGTTAATACAGGTACTGTATTATTATTTAGCAATTTAACCAGACCACAGTCAAAATATTCTTGCAACTGTTAATACAGGTGCTGTATTATTATTTAGCAATTTAACCAGACCACAGTCAAAATATTCTTGCAGTTGTTAATACAGGTACTGTATTATTATTTAGCAATTTAACCAGACCACAGTCAAAATATTCTTGCAGTTGTTAATACAGGTACTGTATTATTATTTAGCAATTTAACCAGACCACAGTCAAAATATTCTTGCAACTGTTAATACAGGTGCTGTATTATTATTTAGCAATTTAACCAGACCACAGTCAAAATATTCTTGCAGTTGTTAATACAGGTACTGTATTATTATTTAGCAATTTAACCAGACCACAGTCAAAATATTCTTGCAACTGTTAATACAGGTGCTGTATTATTATTTAGCAATTTAACCAGACCACAGTCAAAATATTCTTGCAGTTGTTAATACAGGTACTGTATTATTATTTAGCAATTTAACCAGACCACAGTCAAAATATTCTTGCAACTGTTAATACAGGTGCTGTATTATTATTTAGCAATTTAACCAGACCACAGTCAAAATATTCTTGCAGTTGTTAATACAGGTACTGTATTATTATTTAGCAATTTAACCAGACCACAGTCAAAATATTCTTGCAACTGTTAATACAGGTGCTGTATTATTATTTAGCAATTTAACCAGACCACTGTGTCAAAATATTCTTGCAACTGTTAATACAGGTGCTGTATTATTATTTAGCAATTTAACCAGACCACAGTCAAAATATTCTTGCAGTTGTTAATACAGGTACTGTATTATTATTTAGCAATTTAACCAGACCACAGTCAAAATATTCTTGCAACTGTTAATACAGGTGCTGTATTATTATTTAGCAATTTAACCAGACCACAGTCAAAATATTCTTGCAGTTGTTAATACAGGTGCTGTATTATTATTTAGCAATTTAACCAGACCACAGTCAAAATATTCTTGCAACTGTTAATACAGGTGCTGTATTATTATTTAGCAATTTAACCAGACCACAGTCAAAATATTCTTGCAGTTGTTAATACAGGTACTGTATTATTATTTAGCAATTTAACCAGACCACTGTGTCAAAATATTCTTGCAACTGTTAATACAGGTACTGTATTATTATTTAGCAATTTAACCCGACCAAAACATTCTAACTCATTGGGCTGGCCCAAAGGATTTATTTCCAAAACTTGACATTTGCTGTTGAAATTTTGACATTCACATAAAAGATGTATAACCTGGTGTTGACCCCCTTTCTTGTGACACAAGGATTGGGCCAGCCACGTGGACCACTTAAGTATACACGGGTCATACAAGAGTGGCAAATCTGATAAGAGATTAAATGACTTCACAAGCTTTTTTTTAATTCAGAAACACAATTCAACCAGGGGTTGGATCTGCTTTTTGTTGTCAGGTTCAATATTCCGTAAACCTTGAAATTCAAGATCACGGGTTTACGTGATGTTAAGTGATCATTAAACGAAATGGTTGTGCCTGATTTGGTTATACAAATTGCATGCTGCACAGTCCATTTTGGAGGTAGCTAAAACAAATTCAGAGCAAACTGCAGCATTACAAAAGGATAATTATTTCTGCGTACTGTCTAACTGGGAATGGACATCTGGGCCAATTTATACATCCTTGTAACACACTGTGCAAAAATATTTTGCTTGAATTTACTGGCCTACAATTACAACGATATCTCCAGCCACCTGGCATTTATATAAATTCAGTTCACTTTGCATTTTCCTAGAAGTTATACAATACCACTAGGGGATGAAAACTCCTGTTATGTTTATAACTACCTAGAGAACATTGAAAACACAAGAGTGCTGTTTATCCAACAAAGCTGACCTCTGTCATAAACTGCACATACACAGAACATACCCTTCCATACAGTTGTACCTCACTCTTAAAGGACACTAGATTAACTGGAAAATGTTACTCCTAGGTCTCTGCTAGCAATGGTCTCTCTATACAAGATGTATGCAATACTAGAAGGAGTGATTCTAACAAATGGCAGAAAGGACCTACGAATCAAACTCAACTAGTCCCTCTTGAACGTCTGACTTCCCAATATAAGCAATGAAACAGGGAAATCCTGAAGCATTACTCATTAGCACACTTCTCTGAAGAATCAACAGAAGCTGTGTTAAGGTAAAAGACTGAACTGATCTGGCTGAGACAGTCACAACAGGAGATAATTTTGTCCTAAGGAATGTCAGGATGGAGTGCCATTGATCAGTGACCCTTCTCTTATGCAGACATTGCAGCTGTGCTGGAATAATCGTTACACATAATTTATTATTTATCAGCTACATCATTAAGATGATTTTGCTAAACTGCCTTTCAAGTGCGATGCATATTGCCGATGAATCATTCCAACTGGATGAGTGTCACTGTCAAACAGTTTACCTTAGGCTAGAAATTATATGGCATAACTGTTGCCTGTAGGTTTTTTTGTCACTTGCAAAAGGGACAGGCCTCAGAGACATCTGATAAGCTGGGGAATACGACTATAAATTACTTTTACAGGACACTTCGGTATGCTTCTAGATTACCACAGGGCTTTCTGTGATAATCGGTTGGTTGCGTTCCATGTTAGCTCTCTTAGTAATACGGAGCATTTACCACTAGCCTTTGTGATTACAGTGTACGCATACATTTTTCATATGTGTATTCATTGTCGGTCGTATACCAAACCTCACAAAAAGGTTCTATCTGTTAAAAGCAATTTTTATAGTGTACACAATGCTGTTCCTAGTGCCCTTAGTTTACTGGAGGAGTCTATTGCCAGCAAAAGCATAATACCTTAGGATACCCAAGGAACCTCATTCAAATTTTCCACGTAAAGCCATTGTAAATGCCCTCTGAGTCTGTTAAGGAGAGGTTCTTCTACACCTGCTAATCTGCGACACCTACCTTTCTTTCACCTGTCCCTGAAGGAGACCTGTTACTAGATGTCCAACCAATGGTCCTTGATTCACCAGGTCCAGTTATCAGAAGACACTGCTGTTACGTCTTGACACAGCAGAATACACCAATGATCATTGTATTCATCTGCAAATAGTAAACAGAATATCTTAAATGGCGCTGTTCAAGTTACCGAGGCAGCTTGTATAATTTAAGTGATAAATCTTCCTGTTTGGCCTTTCAACCCAAGTATTTTGGATTGCCAACCGTCACTTAAGACCACAGACAGTCATGCTTGTGAGCCTATCTTACACAAGGGTAATTTTACCACGGAGAGTACACGACATTCGTATCAATATACAAGACCCAGTTAGAGTTTGAGCTGGTACAAATTAATGACACACATACATTCTGTCAAACTGTATTATTAATATTATTATTATTATTATTATTATTATTATTATTATTATTATTATTATTATTATTATTATTATTCAGAAGATGAAAACTATTCATAAGGAACAAGCCCACCAAAGGGGCCAATAACTTGAAATTGAAGCTTGCAAAGGTGTTCATTACAAAGAAGCAAGAGGAGGTAAAGGGAAAAACAGCAAGAAGAGACCCCACATATTAAAAGAGAAAAAATAAATTAATAAGTAGATAAAAAATGTATTAAAATGCAAGGAAGGAGAATCGCATTAGGGTAGTAATGCATTGCATCTTCGCTTGAACTTCTGAAGTTCCAAATGCACGGCATCCTCTGGAAGGCTGTTCCACAGCCCAAAGGTGTGAGGAATAAAGGTGGTATGGTGATTTAATATCAATGATGGTGGTGATGAGGACGACTGGTCCACGCTATGAAGGTGTGAAGATAATTTACAGATGGCAACAGCTCAAGACATTCTAATCTAATTCAGGATAATTCAGGTTGACTGACCAGTGGAAGGGAGAGGTAGAAGATTGCTGGGGGACAATATACCCTAATCTAACCTAGTTATCCAAATTCTATCTTCCAAGTCCTGCCTGAAATGCACCTGTTGAGAAAGTGGCCACCACCAGTTTTCAGCTGCATTTTGCCCTAGGCTACGAGAAGCACCATTCACAAGAAAGAACTTTATTGTAAAGAAAGATAGCCATTAACAGTTAGAAGATAGAATTTAGGCCAAAGGCCAAGCACTGGGACCTATGAGGGCATTCAGCACTGAAAGAGAAAACAGTAAGAAGGTTTCAAAGTTGTAACAGGAGGAAAACCTCACAGTTGCACTAGGAAACGCTTTTTAGAGAGGACGGAAAAATGAGAACATGAACAGTGTTACTGTTTAAGAAATGAGAGTGATTGCAGCTAGGGGCTGAAGGGACGCTGCAGAGACCCTTAAGTAATGCCTACAGTGCACCACATGAGGCACTGATAGCACTACCCTCCTAAAGAGTCCAAAATTCATGGAACAGACAGTTGCCAAGCTATAGGACCCTATGCTATAAAGTGTACAAACTTTTTTTTTATTTCAGGCTGACTCTTTCAGTGCTGTAAATCATCTACAGAGCTTTGTTTATAGTTTTTCCCAGTCTTGAAAGAATCTCATGATCCTTGGAAGCGTCGGGAAATTCCAAAACTCCTCTCTAGCAAATAAAACACTGACCACATACAACATATATATAAATAATATTTTTCTTTACGACATGCAGTGAATTAATTTTTCATGTACCAATACTGTTTATGGTATCACTTTGAAGCTGAAAACTTGTGAAAAAAGGAAAATAACCAAAATAAAAACTGAAAACAATGAATTCTCTGGTCATCTGAACCTCAGTGGGTTACTATAAAAGACTATGGCACTGCACTTTTCACAAAACATTGTGCATACTTCACATTTAATACTCATTGGATATTTCCAAGCTGGGTTATTTCCAGTCTCCCAAAATTTAATAACTCTGTAAGACTGACCTCAGAAACTGGAAAACTGACACTATATATATCGATCTGACAGGTGATGAGAAAGGCTGTGCATTAGTTAGAAAAAGTCTATGTAAAAAACAGCAGCAAAAGGTCTAAAATATCATGAAAGGGGGCTTGGATAAAGATCATGACCAGATAGTAATTAATGCTTAAACTTCTGAAGGGAAAAAAGGGAAGTTCCTTCAAGTTTAACCCCATGCAAAAAATGGCAGAAAAACAATGATCAGGACTGCTCCAAGCTATGACAATTTTCGGCAAAATTTATAAATGGCAACAGGTCTTCATAACTACTGCTGTAAATTCAACTCAAAAACAGACCCAAAACATCCTAACCTAATTCAGGAAGCTTCAAGCTGACTACAGTGCTGGAACGGACTACAAAATTTAGGCCATAGGCCAAGCACCAGGATCTGAGGTCATTTAGCACTGAAAGGGAAATTGAGAATAAAGGTTTTATATGTGTAACGGGAGGAAAAACTCACAGTTGCACAATGAAACACTTGTTGGGAGATGGTGGAAAGTGAGACAGAAGAGAGAACATGAACAGACTTATGTTAAAAGGAATGAAAGGGGTTCCAGCTAGGGGTTGAAGGGATGCTTGCAAAAAAAAAACTCTTGAAGGGAGGCTTGAAAAAAAAAATTTAAGTAATGCCTACAGTGCACTGTGTGAGGAGCACTGACAGCAGTACCACCCTACATGGGCTGACTTCAGTGCAAAGCACATCAAAACCACACCCTCAAAAGTCCTATCTGAAAATAACATACCTGTTTTCAGAAGTAGCACAAAAAAGGTTGGTTGCATTTTGCCCTCGGCTAAGAAATACAAAAGCAGCATGCACAAGAACACATAGCCGTCATCAAGTCCACTTGCACTTGCGCTTGCTACGGTACAGCCGATTCAGTGGCTGCACATATACCTGACTGATTTAGCAATACAGTAGTGTACCATCTTGAGCATGTTGTTCTAATCTCATCTAGAGACTTTGAAAATAATAGCCTCAGTTGTCGCAACATTCTAATGATGTTCTTTGGCTCTTGGTGGGTCACTTATGATGGTGTGGCATTTTCTTTCATTTTCAGCTTATCCTGTCAACATGTGTTGTGTTCTGCCTAACTTTTGACTAATTCAAATTAGTGGGCAACATACCACGCCCTAAACCTTTCCACTAAGGGCAACGTACCACGGCCTACCCTCTCCACTAATGGGCAACGTGCACTAAGACTGGCGTCGCAGTATCTAGGTTATTGATGCCATAATAAAATTAAATGGCAAACTAAAAATAAACTTAAACCTACAAAAAACAAAAACCTGTGGATAAACATATTAATTAGATAAGTCAGTTGAAGCACGACACCAAAAGCCTACACTAACTACCCTCACCTATGGTACGTCTGGAATAGCCTAACCACCAGCCCCTAACCTTCCCACCAGCAGGCAACATATCACGGCCTACCCTTTCCACCAAAGGGGCAACGTGCACTAAGACTGGCGTTGCAGGTGCGTCTGTTTGTTTTCAGCCAAATGGAATGTCCCTTCGCCGTGTTTAGTACTGGCCTGGGGGGAGGCAGTACCCATACGTTAACAAGTTATTGCACTTGCTGGACGGGATATGAACTGTTCGAAGCAGACGTACCCGTGCTCTGTCTTGTGAAGATCGTATATGGAAACTCCTTGTTGGATGGACTTTGGGGGTTAATTACAGGTTAATTACACTTGAGTGCCAAAAATTAAAGGTAAATTCATAATTAGCAACCAAAAAACTGTAGAAAAGGTTTAGTTAGAAGGCAGTCGCCGCTGCGGAACTACTATGTAGTTCTACCATAAATATATTTAGAGAAGTCAGTTGAAGTATGGCACCAAAGGCCTACACCAACTACCCTCGCCTGTGGTATGTCTGGAATAGCCTAACCACCCAGGGCCTAGCCTTCCCGCTAATGGGCGCCATGTCCTTGAATTATGCATGCAGAACACAGAGGAGAAAACCACGCAAGCTGATAAATGAGGGAATAAGGAAAATGAACGTGTGTCCGACACCTCTGCCGCATCCAGGGGAATCTGCCACAGGGAAAACCTGTCATGTTTGTTACCACCACCATCAGTCCCTGGGCTTTGAGTCAAAAGGATCGGGAGGGCATGAGTCTCCAAGCAACACCAAGGACTCCCCATGACTCGCCACTCTACTTATGAAAACTCGAGTCAAAAGTCAAAAGGATCTGGAGGGCATGACTCAAGCAATATCAAGGACTCAGCATTACTCACCACACTCTTTACTTATGAAAACTCGAGTCAAAAGGATCTGGAATATCAAGGACTTACCATGAGTCATTGACACTTCACACACGAAAAATCGAGTCAAAAGGCTCTGGCAGGGTGTGACTCAGGCAATATCAAGACTCACCATGACTCACGACACTTCTCGTACGAAAAATCTAGTCAAAAGGCTCTGGAGGGCATGACTCAAGCTATATCAAAGAAAGACTCACCATGACTCACGACACTTCACACGAGACAAATCGAGCCAAAAGGCTCTGGAGGATGTCACTCAAGCAATTTCAAGGACTCATCCTGACTCACGACACCTTACGTATGAAAAATCGAGTCAAAACACTGGAGGGCAAGACAGGCAATATAAAGGACTCACCATGACTCACGACACTTTACATACGAAAAATCAAGACAAAAGGCTGGAGGATGTGACTCAAGCAACACAAAGGACTCACCGTGACTTCGACAGACTCCAGTCAAAAGTTAGTCGCCATTTGGAAAAGCACTCGGCTTCCAGCCTCCTACTGGGTACAGAAGTTATTGTAGCTAATAAATCACTATTTTTGCTATTTAAACTTATATAAATTACCTTAGATATTGAAGGACGACTTATTCATACTATATTTAATAATATAATAATGCCCAGAGCGTTGGTAAGTCCGTATTTCGGTCGGTAATGTAGAAACCCATTAGCTGTTAACTCTACGACAGACAAACGGTGACTGATTCCGACTTACAGAGGAGGCCAGCCCAGTGTCAGTGTTGCCACCTCAAAAAAGTCAAATTCCCGCAAACTTACTCTTTTTTTCCCCCCACAGATTCCCACAAACTGAACCCAAATTTCCACAGAAAATCTCCACAAATTATAGGAAGCTTAATTATAGGATCAAATGGTGGTTTATATAGAAAAAACAAGCCGAAATGAAAGTAAGATTTCTGATACATTCTGGTGTCCCTGGACCGAGGCTGCTAGGTAGTATAGACGACGCAATATAAAACATCAGCATCAGATTACGGGACAAAATAACGGATCGAATTCTATTACAACTGGAGTTAATAGAACCAAAGACTATAACTTAGTTCAAATAGGATTCGATACTAAACGCGAACATTAAACATTGAGGTACTTATACGTAACAATGTTGAGCAATTCTTGAAGGATCTGAATGCATCCAACCTATGCAGATTTCAAGCAGTTGTTACGTAATTCGGTCTCTTTCTCTCCCATTTTTCTTTAATGTCTGGCTTCATTATATAGAAAACAACGACCCCCTTCCCCGCCCCCCACGCCAGTGGGCTTTCAATCATAACGAAATTTTAGTATTACAACACGACCCAAGATATTGCAATAGGTTAAGTACATGGAAAGAGAATTTGATACGAATGAAACACTTTTTGCATAATTATGATTAACTGTGTTGGTAAACGTCCGAACTTGGTGGAAAACAACAACCCAACAACAGCTGGCTGTTGTTTATGGACTAAATCCACCATTGCCTCAATTGCACCATGTATCATGGTCCAAAAACACAGTGTTATCTGATCCCAATGCACCACTTCCTAATTAAAGTGCATTTTCCTTGTGGTCCCAATGCACCAACTTAATTCACTTAACACCTGCTCTTTGGGTAACTACATACAGTAGGTAACTATATATATTCATACTTTGCAGGATTATTCTCTTTGATAAAGTAAATAATTTTACAAATCTGAATACAAATAGAACATTACAAAACCAACAAGACACTTTAAGGCTTCTGACAAAAAAATTCATAGTCTATAAACTAAGCTGGGATACATAAAAGAAAATAAATAATGATATCAAATACAGTATGATAAAAGGATGGATGATATCAATGCTTTAGTAAAGAAATGAGACTCTCTGTTCTTTAAATCGCCTAACAACTACTTTTCACAAGCTAAAAACTTTAAGATTTCACCAGTTTCTTGTAAGAATGACAAAAATTTTATGGTACCTGAGTCAACCACACAACAAGCAGATTTTTATGCAGTGTGGTACATTCGGGCTATTGACAAATTGGTGCATTTGGACTATTCACAAAATGGTGCATTCAGACTATTTACTAAATGGTGCATTCATACTATTTACAAAATGGTGCGTTCAGATTATTTACAAATTGGTGCATTCAGACTATTGACAAAACGGTGCATTCATACTAAATGGTGCATTCAGACTATTTACAAATTGGTGCATTCAGAGTATTTACAGATTGGTGCATTCAGACTATTTACAAACTGGTGCATTCAGACTATTGACAAAACTGTGCATTCAGACTATTGACAAAATGGTGCATTCAGACAATTCACAAAATGGTGCATTCAGACTATTGACAAAATGGTGCATTCGGACTATTGACAAAATGGTGCATTCGGACTATTGACAAAATGGTGCATTCGGACTATTGACAAAATGGTGCATTCAGACTATTGGCAAAATGCATTCGGACTGTTGACAAAATGGTGCATTCAGACTATTGACAAAATGGTACATTCGGACTATTGACAAAACGGTGCATTCGGACTATTGACAAAATGGTGCATTCAGACTATTGACAAAACAGTGCATTCAGACTATTGACAAAATGGTGCATTCAGACTCTTGACAAAATGGTGCATTCGGACTATTGACAAAATGGTGCATTCAGACTATTGACAAAATGGTGCATTCAGACTATTGACAAACTGGTGCATTCAGACTATTGACAAAATGGTGCATTCAGACTATTGACAAAACGGTGCATTCGGACTATTGACAAAATGGTGCATTCAGACTATTGACAAAACGGTGCATTCAGACTATTGACAAAATGGTGCATTCAGACTATTGACAAAATGGTGCATTCGGACTATTGACAAAATGGTGCATTCAGACTATTGACAAAATGGTGCATTCGGACTATTGACAAAATGGTGCATTCAGACTATTGACAAAACAGTGCATTCAGACTATTGACAAAATGGTGCATTCAGACTCTTGACAAAATGGTGCATTCGGACTATTGACAAAATGGTGCATTCAGACTATTGACAAAATGGTGCATTCGGACTATTGACAAAATGGTGCATTCAGACTCTTGACAAAATGGTGCATTCGGACTATTGACAAAATGGTGCATTCAGACTATTGACAAAATGGTGCATTCGGACTATTGACAAACTGGTGCATTCAGACTATTGACAAAATGGTGCATTTGGACTATTGACAAACTGGTGCATTCAGACTATTGACAAAATGGTGCGTTCGGACTATTGACAAACTGGTGCATTCAGACTTGACAAAATGGTGCATTCAGACTATTGACAAAACGGTGCATTCAGGCTATTGACAAAATGGTGCATTCGGACTATTCAGAAATTGGTGCATTCAGACTATTGACAAAATGGTGCATTCAGGCTATTGACAAAATGGTGCATTCAGACTATTGACAAAATGGTGCATTCAGGCTATTGACAAAACGGTGCATTCAGACTATTGACAAAATGGTGCATCCAGGCTATTGACAAAACGGTGCATTCAGACTATTGACAAAACGGTCCATTCAGACTATTGACAAAACAGTCCATTCATACTATTGACAAAACGGTGCATTCAGACTATTGACAAACTGGTGCATTCAGACTATTGACAAACTGGTGCATTCAAACTATTGACAAACTAGTGCATTCAGACTATTGAAAACTGGTGCATTCAGACTATTGACAAACTGGTGCATTCAGACTATTGACAAAAAGGTGCATTCAGACTATTGACAAAAGGTGCATTCAGACTATTGACAAAACGGTGCATTCAGACTATTGACAAAATGGTGCATTCGGACTATTCACAAATTGGTGCATTCAGACCAAGTGGTTGGTGCATTTAGACCTGGCTGGTGGTGCATTCAGGCAGTAGTGCATTTTGTCTGATTTCCCTGGCTATTCACTTTGAACATAATGACAAGTGTTACATTACACCACCACAAACAAAAGGTTACGTAAACTGAAAAAAAGGAGTTATGAAAATATCCAGCAATTAAATTAACCCATATGAAATACAGTGGTAGAGATTTCAACGCAACAAACAAACGTATCTGCCGGTACGACAAGAAATTGCATAAAAACCAAAGAAATTACATAAAAACTAAAGAAATGACATAAAAACCAAAGAAATTACATAAAAACTAAAGAAATGACATAAAAACCAAAGAAATTACATAAAAACTAAAGAAATGACATAAAAACCAAAGAAATTACATAAAAATTAAAGAAATTATATGAAAACTAAAGAAATTACATAAATACTAAAGAAATTACATAAAACTAAAGAAATTACATAAAAACCAAAGAAATTACATAAAAACTAAAGAAATTACCTAAAAACTAAAGAAATGACCTAAACACCAAAGAAATTACATAAAAACCAAAGAAATTACATAAAAACTAAAGAAATTACATAAAAACCAAAGAAATTACAAAAAAATTAAAGAAATTACATAAAAACCAAAGAAATTACATAGAAACTAAAGAAATTACATAAAAACTAAATTACCTAAAAACTAAAGAAATGACCTAAAAACCAAAGAAATTATATAAAAACTAAAGAAATTACATAAAAACTAAAGAAATTACATAAAAACTAAAGAAATTACATAAAAACTAAAGAAATTACATAGAAACTAAAGAAATTACATAAAAACTAAATTACCTAAAAACTAAAGAAATGACCTAAAAACCAAAGAAATTATATAAAAACTAAAGAAATTACATAAAAACTAAAGAAATTACATAAAAACCAAAGAAATTACATAAAAACTAAAGAAATTACATAAAAACTAAAGAAATTACATAAAAACAAATCACATAAAAACTAAAGAAATGACATAAAACCTAATGAAATTACGGTAAAACTAAAGAAATTACATAAAAACATAAAAACTAAAGAAATGACATATAAAAACTAAATACCTTCGCTACCTGTCATTAACTCGCTACGTAACTGCGAGAGGAGGACCGTAGGCCGGTGTACTTACAGGCTGATTGAAATCTGATCTTTCTTTATGATATATGATGGAATAAAATCAAAATGAAACTCATACGAGAACCAAAATTGTTCAAATTCTGGACCATGTCAAGATTAGCGCACCCACTCCCAGCAGGGTTTGCTCTTCTTTACAAGAAGATTTTTGGGTTCGTTGTTCCTTACACAGGAATAATCTTGTTCGCTGCTCTGGGCATGGACACTTCGGGACCAGACATTTGATGCCCCAGGGGCAAGTAGTAGCCACCGTAAGCAAGCCATGATGCCCCAAGAGCTAGTAGCAGCAGCCACCGTAAGCAAGACATGATGCCCCAGGTGCTATTAGCGGCAGCCATCATGAGCAATGCATGATGCCCCAAGGGCTAGTAGTAGCCACCGTAAGCAAGGCATGATGCCCCAGGGGCTAGTAGTGGCCACCGTAAGCAAGGCATGAGACAGATGGCTTAAAATCTGGGGAGTTAGAAAAGCCATGTGTGAATATTCCTCTGGGCTGAAAATAATTATGATCCAAGTTACATAGGTTTTTTTTTTTTTTGCTTTCATGTTTCATGATTTCATAATGATGATGATGATGAGCTTTCTCTAAATACGTCAAAAAGATAAAAATATTATTATAATATTGACACTGAGGCTACAGAAATACAGATAAAAGGAGTAAAAAGTGCGCCGAAATTGTCTGTAGAGCGTATAATCAAGACCACCGAAAATAGATCTATCTTTCAGTGGTCTCAGTATAATGCTGTATGAGCCGCAGCCCATTAAACTCTAACCATAGCCCAATGGTGGCACATGTAGGCTAGAGGGCTGCAATTGGGTATGCTTGATGATTGGAGGGTGGACGATCAACATACCAATTTGCAGCCCTCTAGCCTCTGTAGTTTTTATTTTATTTGAGATTCAAGTTAGCCGTGATCGTGCATTTGGCACTGCTGTAGGTGCCAACAACACAGGCCACCATTGAAGAACCCAAGAAGTATTGGTGGTGTTTCATCACAAAGAAAAACTGGCCCTTTAAAGGAGTCCAGTTTTGTCTGTTTATCCACTTACTGCCAATGCCATTGTCAGACATACATGAGAAACACGCTGACTGCTTAAAGTCAGATGTGATGCTACATGTTGGCGTTAGCTTTCGCCCTGGGTGCAGGTTGTCCAATCCTGACTCATCAAGTATTAGAAATCATATGAAACTGTGCAAAACTCAAATAAACTATGATGAGTTTAAGATTATCCTAACCAGCCAACACGAACATCACCTCCATATTCTTGAATCGTTAGCGATCAAGAACCTTGTTCCCTCTTTGAACGAATATTCCTCGTCCACGACCCTGTATATAGCCTAAACCGCACCCTACTTGCAGGAACTGAGTTCCTTCTTTCTGAACAGCCAGTCTTCTAGATTATTCCAACAGAATTAACAGAAGGAAGACATCTGCAAGAATAGATCTAGGTATCCGACTGTTTGCCTGCTTTGACAGAGATCTTCTTGAAGAAGAGTCTTCGTCAAGGGACATAGCATACTTGAAGGAACTGAGTTCCTTCTTTCTGCACAGCCAGTCTTCTAGATTATTCCAACAGAATTACAGTTCCTCGTTGGACAGGTCGGTATAGTTCTCGGCTAGCACACTGCTGGGCCCGCGTTCGAATCTCCGACCAGCCAAAGAAGAAATAGAGGAATTTATTTCTGGTGATAGAAATTCATTTCTCGGTATAATGTGGTTCGGATTCCACAGTAAGTTGTAGGTCCTGTTGTTAGGTAACCATTTGGTTTTTAGTCATGTAAAATAAATCTAATCCTTCGAGCCAGCCCTAGGAGAGCTGTTAATCAGCTCAGTGGTCTGGTTAAACTAAGATATACTTAAACACCCAACAGAATTACCAGAGGGAAGACATCTGCAAGAATAGATCTAGATATCTGACTATTTGCCCACCTTGACAGAGATCTTCTATTAGAAGATTCTCCATCAAGGGACAGAGCATACTTGAAGGAATTGAGTTCCTTCTTTCTGCACAGCCAGTCTTCTAGATTATTCCAACAGAATTACCAGAGGGGAGACATCTGCAAGAATAGATCTAGATATCTGACTATTTGCCCGCTTTGACAGAGATCTTCTATTAGAAGATTCTCCATCAAGGGACATAGCATACTTGAAGGAAATGAGTTCCTTCTTTCTGCACAGCCAGTCTTCTAGATTATTCCAACAGAATTACCAGACGGGAGACATCTGCAAGAATAGATCTAGATATCTGACTATTTGCCCGCTTTGACAGAGATCTTCTGTTAGAAGATTCTCCATCAAGGGACATAGCATACTTGAAGGAAATGAGTTCCTTCTTTCTGCACAGCCAGTCTTCTAGATTATTCCAACAGAATTACCAGAGGGGAGACATCTGCAAGAATAGATCCAGATATCTGACTATTTGCCCGCTTTGACAGAGATCTTCTATTAGAAGATTCTCCATCAAGGGGACATAGCATACTTGAAGGAAATGAGTTCCTTCTTTCTGCACAGCCAGTCTTCTAGATTATTCCAACAGAATTACCAGAGGGGAGACATCTGCAAGAATAGATCTAGATATCTGACTATTTGCCCGCTTTGACAGAGATCTTCTATTAGAAGATTCTCCATCAAGGGACATAGCATACTTGAAGGAAATGAGTTCCTTCTTTCTGCACAGCCAGTCTTCTAGATTATTCCAACAGAATTACCAGAGGGGAGACATCTGCAAGAATAGATCCAGATATCTGACTATTTGCCCGCTTTGACAGAGATCTTCTATTAGAAGATTCTCCATCAAGGGACATAGCATACTTGAAGGAAATGAGTTCCTTCTTTCCTGCACAGCCAGTCTTCTAGATTATTCCAACAGAATTACCAGAGGGGAGACATCTGCAAGAATAGATCTAGATATCTGACTATTTGCCCGCTTTGACAGAGATCTTCTATTAGAAGATTCTCCATCAAGGGACATAGCATACTTGAAGGAAATGAGTTCCTTCTTTCTGCACAGCCAGTCTTCTAGATTATTCCAACAGAATTACCAGACGGGAGACATCTGCAAGAATAGATCTAGATATCTGACTATTTGCCCGCTTTGACAGAGATCTTCTGTTAGAAGATTCTCCATCAAGGGACATAGCATACTTGAAGGAAATGAGTTCCTTCTTTCTGCACAGCCAGTCTTCTAGATTATTCCAACAGAATTACCAGAGGGGAGACATCTGCAAGAATAGATCTAGATATCTGACTATTTGCCCGCTTTGACAGAGATCTTCTATTAGAAGAATCTCCATCAAGGGACAGAGCATACTTGAAGGAATTGAGTTCCTTCTTTCTGCACAGCCAGTCTTCTAGATTATTCCAACAGAATTATCTTCTGGTGTCCCTCTGGAGGCCTTCTGGTGTCCCTCTGGAGGCCTTCTGGTGTCCCTCTGGAAGCCCTCTGGTGTCCCTCTGGAGGTCTTCTTGTGTCTTTTATTGGGAGACTTCGTGCACCTTCTGGAGTGGTAGGGACCCTTGCCAGCCGTTGAGTCTCGCTCTAGGAGCTCATCCGCCTGACAAGATGGAGGGATCTCGCCAGCCGTTGACTCTCGCCGGGAGAGTTCGTCTAACCACAGAACAGCCGCTGACTCTTGTGAGCCTGCTGGAGTGATAGGGACCTTTCCAGACGTTGACGCTTGCCCTGAGAGCTTGTCCGCCTGCCCGCTAAACAGCCGTTGACTCTCCCAGAGAAAGTTCTTCTGCCTGACAAGATGGGGCAATCTTGCCAGCTGCTGACTCTCGCCGGGAGAGTTCGACTGCCGACTGAACAGCCGTCAGCTCTCTTCCTGAGGGCTCCTACGCCTCCCGCCTCTGAGCAGCTGTTGATTCTAGCCAGTGAGAGTTCCTCCGCCTGACGAGTTGACTCTTGTGAGCCTGCTGGAGTGGTAGGGGCCTTTCCAGATGTTGGCGCTTGCCCTGAGAGCTCGTCCGCCTGCCCGCTAAACAGCCATTGACTCTCCCAGAGAAAGTTCTTCTGCCTGACAAGATGGGGCAATCTTGCCAGCCACTGAC